>JAJOOR010022482.1:0-28651 GCA_036250505.1 Solanum acaule | reverse complement strand
GATCATATTCACAAAGACCCACATCATAGGCCAATTTTTGAGAATTTGGGGATCATGGTTCCTTCAAGAATTCCTTTGAAATTTATCTTAAAATCCTTCATTCCACATCAATTCATCAATAGAATGATTTAGAAAATCGTTTGACAAGGGACCCATTTTTAGATTGAAAATTTGGAATTTTGGTCTTTGAATCACTTTTGAAAATCTTTGATAGAACTCCTTGAATGAGAGGTTATTCAAGAATCAAGAGTTACGATACCTTAATTGTTGAAGACCCATGAAATTGAAGAAGAAATCAGTTTAAAACCCATCTTCTAGCTTGAGCTTCATCAAGGTCTTCAATGGAGTTTTTGAGAGAATCTATTTTGAGAGGGAAGGGTCAATTTGAAGAATGGGGTCTAATTCTAGGTTTTGGAGTTTCAACAAACTTAAAATACCCTAAAAAATGTAGAATAACCATTTATAATAATTCCCCAAAGTGCCCAAACTACCCCTCACTTAGTTGGACCTTTTAAACAAGTCAAACTTGAGTTTTATTTTCGCAGATTTCGTCGGGAACCAAGTCCGCGATGCAGAGGTGTACCATGGAGTTTCTGGAGATTAAATTCTGATACAGTAGAGTCCGTGGTGTCTCCGCAATGTGGAGACACTTTTTGGCCATTGGTGGAGCAGGTCCGCGATGCGGAGCAACTCCCTCCATGCACAACTTCAAGCTACCTTGGTAGCTTTGTTTGGCCAAGGGTTGGGGTCGTCCTCGGGGATCCTTAGGTGTTCCTGGGGAGTCGTACCCAAACGTTTTGACCCTAAAAACATTTATTAAGACACTAGGGTCTCCTCCACTGATTTTAGACTCCAAACAACACATAAAAACATGAAAAACATACTAGAACACACCAACATGCAAATGACTAGTTTCCGAACGTCTTGGTCGTCCCTTGACGTTTGACTTCCAAACTCTTTAAAACTGACTAAAAAGGCTATTATTCATTATTTTAACAAGTTATTAATGCATAAAACCCATGCGAGGCTCTACTTTATCCTACTTCATTTTAAGGGTCGTTACAAATACAATCTAAGTATAGCATGCATCATCTCATTCCAGCATACGTCACATTCTTCATTAGCTTCATTTAATTAAGATCTCCTTCATTCATTAAACATTAGATCCACATTCTTCATTAACATAATCATAAGAGCACATTCATTATACTTAACATTGTAAAGGAACACACCAGAACCTCTCTCAAAGCCTACTTGTTCAATGAATAGATGGCATCCCATACCACCACCCACACTAAGTAGTGCATTCTTAAGAAGCCATAGTTCATTAACAATCTTTGTGGGGGTAAGCCTTAACCAACATAGACCATGTGAGCAATCATGGAATCCTGGTGTCACCCTCACCGGATAAGGGATTCCTACTTGCTTAAGGTAGGACCATTGCTTTTAGCTTAGGTGGATCCACTAGCTAGACCTATGTGGACACACAATTTATGGGATAGGGAGATTGCTACTAGATATCCCGCCTCAACTAACTTATGGGTATCTATCTAATTAGAATGTTACTAGATACCCCACCTCAACTCACGTATGAGTATCCATCTTAATCCATATCCACTCGGTGCTTAGCATTATTCCCCACGGAGTATTTGACATTCATTACTTTCATTCATTATTATGGGATAAAAGATTGCTACTAGATACCCCACCTCAACTAACGTATGGGCATCCATCTCATTCCAAACATTCATTCATTGGAAAGCTCTTAGATTCAAAAATGAGAATAGCCTTTCAACTAAGAATCCCATATTGTGAGAAAGTCCTTTCACAACATGTCATTATTATTTATTAGAGTACAATTGAGAATAGCCTTTCAATCAACCCGTCATCATTAACATAATCATAGAAACTTCATTCACTAGTCATTCATGAGTGTGTGTACGTGAGAATCACCTTTCACATAGATCATCATCATTCATAAGCTTTCAATACTAGCACAATTCCATTCTAAACATGATCATAATACGTTCATTGAAATCACACACATATGCTTTACATCATGATCATACATAGATCCTTCATATATAGAGGTACAAGTAAGATATCCATCAATTCAATACCACAATATACATAGTAAATAAACATCTCCACCTTTCAAGTGGATCAATAGCAAGCACAATTCTACTTCAATATGTAATTTGATCATAACTTGCCCTTCAAGGGCCATGGATCACATTCACCCACACACCTTAGATCAATACAATTTGGCAAGAGAAATAACATAATTTCAATAATCTATATCCATATACACATAAACAACCCACATACTTCATAATCAATCAAATTCCAATCACAAATCACAACTTAGGAATTTGGGGGAAAATATGGATTCTAAGAAGAAATCATCTTAATTCATATTTAAATCCAAAATTCATTCATAATTAAATGCAATAATGCCTTTGAAAATCGTTTAAAATCGAACCCATGTGAAGATTGAAAACTAGGGTTTTAGAGAAAACATTGGAGACCTGAAATCACTTCTGAGATTGGTTCCTTGAAAGAAACTAAGCCAAAGATGACAACTACCATACCTTTAATGGAAGAATCCCACGAAAATCCCTTGAAAAACTTGAAGTCTTGACCTTGGAAGCTTGAAGTCTTCACCTCCAATGGAGGTTTCTAGAGAGAGAACTTTTGGAGGGGAGGGGAGGCTTGCATTTTGGGTTTTGAAATAATGAAGTCTAAAATATGTTTTAATATTTTAAAAACCCTTAAAATACCATAAATAACTAATTAAAACCGTCCCCCAAAAAAACTAGACTTAAGGTGAATTTACCAATTCACCCCCAACTTGGCCGAACCAAGACAACAAACCAAGTGGGGATTCACGACTCCAAACCACGGACTGTGGTCTGGGTCACGCCCTGTCTAGGTAAGCCGTGGTTTGTGGCTATGGCTTGGTTTTGAAGGCCTTCACCTACGAATCAAGACCACGAGTCATGGTTGGACCTACGGGGCGTAGGTCCCACTTTTTGGACAACGTCTTGATTTCTTGGAGTCTTGGGGGTTAGGCTTTATGGTCCTCCTCAAGGACCCCTAGGGTGGTCCTTGGGGAGTCATACCTTGACGTTTAACCCTTAAACCCCTCAACCATTGCTCGGGACAACATTTTACACCCTCAAACCCTACATCAACTAAAATACACACTAGTTAGGCTCTAGTTTCACTTATTCATTTTACGGGTCATTACAAGTTACCCCCTGTCCTCTCGCACAAGTCACTACTCTCACAGTGAGAGCATCAATGGTAGCCTGGAGAGGTGTTAGCACGACTGTGATGGCCCTCTTAATCATCCAGGGCACCTCGGCCTCTATCCGAGAATCCCACACATCTTTATAATGGGCTAGGTGCCCCATCTTGAGGAGAATGGCCTGAGTGATCGGAGGCCCAAAGGTAGTGGTACCTGAAGTAGCTCTAGGAGGCTAGGAAGCAGTAGAAGAACCTGGGGCCTAGGAAGGAGCGGAAGTAGATATACCTGAAGGCCCATAGGCGGAGTAGGCAAAGATGCGTCTGCAGGTATAGAATCAATGTCCACCTCCAAGGATGTATCCACCGGAGCTGCTCTACTCCTATCCGCCTCGTCCCTTGTGTACTCAGCCTTTTTGCACCAGATGTCATTGAAGGATGTGGGAGTGACCTCGATATCCCTCTTCTCGTCACGAGGAACTCCACCCCATTGACATAACTTCGTAATAAGCACTGGGAATGGCAAGGATGTCTTGTGCTATTTGGCCCTCATGTCTATCTCCTGCTCCATAATCAAGCACAAGTTGAGATGCTTCTTGGCGATGATGGATCCAAGATAGGCCTCATTTGGGTTGGGGAGAATGGACTCATTCTGCGAGAGCATGATAGAACTACTATGAACCCAAAACAATACCGAGCTGCTATATTCAAGTCCTTCTTCTCAATAGGGGCTCCAGCCTAAATCCACCTCGAGGTGGTGTCAGAAATAAGGGGAGAAAGCCAGCCCTTTAGGTCATCCAAAGTCTGTGCTGTAGTCATGGTCTCGTAATCATGCTCAAACCCTATAGCTCTGTCAAGTGCAACATTGATATGATCGCTGCTTTATCCTACTTTCTTCCCCGAACCATCATAGACTTTGCCGGTCTGAAGGCACTGGCCTTCTTCTTCCCCTGAGGTACTAGATGACCATATGCTATGTAGAACTCTTTGATCATGATGGGAATGTATGGGCCACGAGGCGTGGTGAATATATTGAACCGGTGGTACCGGAGTGTGTCTCACACAAGAGGGTACATGTCTATCACTCAATTCGTGGATAAGCATTTCTCCTCTAGGATGGTTCTCAATCCCTCAGCCTTTAATCGGTTGAGTAACCAAGGAGGAGGACCTTGAACTGGTAGTGCTGGAACCACCGTTTGTGTCGAAGCTGGCACTGTATCATCAGCAGCAGGGGTAGACTCCGGGATCCTAGACGCATCTGGAGGAGCCCTTGCACGAATCTCTACTTGCCGGGTCTGAAGTAATTGCTTATCCTCAGGGTCGGAGAATGAGGCTTGAGAATCCAAGGAATCCCCATCACTGTCGGAGTTGTGATCCGGTCTCTGGACTACGGGTTCTTTATCCTTTCCCTTGCCTCCCTTCGGAGGTGCTTTCTTGCCCTTTTTGTTGGGAGCAACAACTTCCTTATTTTTCACGATGCCCCGAGCTCGTTTGCGGGGTGACATGTCACTTTCATCCCAATTAGTCTTAGCCATATGTGCAAAATACATCGGAAATAATTAAAAAAGTTTCAAGAAAACATTGCATAAATAAGGTTGCAGCTCCAGCCTAAATCCACCTCGGGGTGGTTTCAGAAATGAGGAGAGAAAGCTAGCCCTGTAGGTCATCCAGAGTCTATGCTGTAGTCATGCTTCTGTAATCATGCTCAAACCCTATAGCTCTGTCAAGTGCAACATTGATATAATCGATACTGCATCCCACTTTCTTCCCCGAACCATCATGGACTCTACCGGTCTGAAGGCACTGGCCTTCTTTTTCCGTTGAGGTACTAGATGACCATATGCTATGTAGAACTCTCTGATCCTGATGGGAATGTATGGGCCACGGGGCATGGTGAATATATCGAACCGGTGGTACCGGAGTGTGTCTCACACAAGAGGGTACATGTCTATCACTGAATTCGTGGATAAGTGTTTCTCCTCTAGGATGGTCCTCAATCCCTCAGCCTTTAATTGGTTGAGTAACCGGGAAGGAGGACCCTGAACTGGTGGTGTTGGAACCACTGTCTTCTATATCATCAGCAGGAGGGGTAGACTTCGGGATCCTAGAAGAATCTGGAGGAGCCCTTGCACAAATCTCTACTTGCCGGGTCTGAAGTAATTGCTCATCCTCATGCTCGGAGAATGAGGCCTGAGAATCCAAGGAATCCCCATCACTGCAGGAGTTGTGCTCCAGTCTCTCAACTACTGGTGCTTTACCCTTTCCCTTGCCTCTTTTTGGAGGTGTTTTCTTGCCCTTTTTGTTGGGAGCAATAACTTCCTCATTTTTCACAATGCCCCGTGCTCGTTTGCGGGGTGCCATGCCACTTTTATCCCAATTAGTCCTAACCATATGTGCAAAATACATCAGAAAGAGTTAAAAAAGTTTCAACAAAAAATTGCATAAATAAGGTTACAGATAAACTCGCTGAACCGATCTGCGAGTCACATTGTCACTTTGGCGAGCTAGATCAGGCTCGTCGAAAGGACTGGCTTGAAAAATTTCAGAAAAATGGCAGATCGGTGATGTTTAGGGCCCCTCGGTAAATCGCCGACATCAGTCGGCGAGCTCAGACTAACCCGCTGAATAATACAGTGTGTTTTAGGGGTTAGAGGCACAAAAAGGGTGATCAAAGGGACCTTTCGATGAGTCGCTGAGTGAACTCGGTGAGCTCAGGCTTCCCGCCAAAAGTTACGCACTCTAACTAAGAAAAATCATGAAATTAAAGGCGATCAAGGGGGATGTTGGCGAACCACCGAACTGTTCGGCGAGCTCGACCTAGTTCGCCAAGCTGCCCAACGTGCCAAAATTTTGACCCCGTTTCCCATATTCAAGCCCGTAGCTCCCGAAAACAAAATCAAACACACACATTATGCAATTCATACAAGACCCATAAGATCCATTCATCTGGGGTACTCAGACTTCCTCCGATTTGGCAAAAGTTGGCCATTTAACGACTTTTGCCCTTATGAATGACGTCAACTACTCTATCAGTGGGACAATTACGTCATTTGGCTTAATTTGGGGTTACTCAGACTTCACCCAACTTGACCCGACATAAAATAACCGCAACCGAACAATTAAAGATAAATTTTGACCCACAAAACTTGGGAAATCATTATTTTAAACAATTAGGTACAATTTCAAAATACAAGATAGGCAATCCAACACATCAAATACGATTCAAACACAGGACCAACACAAATCATCACAAAATTCCCAAAGGCATTCGAGTTCAACTTCTAAACTAGAGTTCGGGGTTCTGAAAACCAACCGTAATGCCAAATGAAGAATTTGATATGCTAGGTGGCAACGTAATCCAAATTCGAGCTCGAGATTAAGAACAAAAAATGACTAAAAATGTAAAGATATGGAAAATCTAGAGTGCGAGTGAGAGAGTATGTGGTTAGAAATAAGAGAATGTGAAAGATTTTGAAAATTTAATCCATTTGGCCTTTTAAAACCTTTCAGTTCGTGGCCCTTTTGGCGGTATTAGTCGACTACACTGTACCACTCGACGATGCACCAAGTGGTGACTTACCTTGCCGAGTTTTACAAGACCTCCAGTCAATTTGGGGGTCCAAACGATAGACAAATTTGGGCTCGCCGACCTGTTCAACAAGTCGCCGATTCATCCATTGAACCGCCGAGTTCTACATACTCCACCTATTGTTTTTGTGAGTTCAACGACGGTCCAAGTCAAGCTTGCCGACCTCTTCGGCGAGTCGCCGATTGGACTCTTTGGCTCACCAAGCTGCACATTCTCAACACACTCCACTTTTCAACCTACACAATCAACACCCGTTATTCAAAATCAAACTTAAAACATTAAAAGCTTGGGTTGCCTCCCAAGAAGTGCCTTAGTTAATGTCGTGGCACAACACAAGTACCCATTCAAGCTTTATTCTTGGGGTTTGCCATAGTTTCACTAGGCAACCCCCTTGTTGTCTTGGGTTCAAATGAGACGAAATTTGACCCATTTGGGTCTCCAGCTGCTTGATAGAGACTGAGTGAGACGTCACTGTCTGGTTAAGAGTCGATACATCCTCCATCATTTCCTTCAACACTTTATCGAACTCTTTAAACTTGTTAAGAATGCATGAGAGCATGTCTTCTGTATGGCCACCCTTAGAATCTTTGGGCTTTTGACGCTCATGGGGAGGCACATACCTATCCTTTCCCCCTCTCTTTCCTTCCAAGAGGTGTTACGATCACACCACTCTCTGTCCAGCCCTCATCTTTATTCCAACCTTGATTACCACCCGGCTTTGGGTAGTTTGCATGATAACCTCCTCCTTGGCTGGCTAGGAAGTTCACTTCCTCATTGTACAACGTTTCAAATTTGGCTTCCTCACGGTTTACACCACCAACACCCACATCATTAACACTTCTTGTACCAGCACCCATGACATTTTTGGCCAAGATGTCCACCTGGGTCATCATCTTTGCTATGTTTTGGTCTCTCTCTTGATCTTTTTCGATATGCTCCTTTGTCATTTTTTAAGTAAGAGTAGAGACTTGGTCTTCGTGGGTGTACCATCCCCGGTTAATCTTGGTCATACAATCGAACAGTTGGGATGCTATCGCATAGGGCTGTTGTATTAAACCACCCGAAGAAATTTGATCGGCCACTCCCTTGTTCACCGAGTACATTATCAGGAAGTCCATGAGTTGGGCATTGCAACACCATCTTCTTAAACCTTAGCCAAGTCTCTTGGATTGGCTCACCCTCCAAGTTCTTAAAGTTTTGGATACTATCCCTAAGAGTCATCGTCTTCGAAGGGGGAAATAATCACACTTGTAATGCAGTAATGAGTTCATCCCACGAAGTGGTTGAATCTCTTGACAACTTAGCCAACCACTTACTTGCCTTTCCCATCAGAAAAAATAGGAACAACCTCAGACGTACCGATTCTTGAGATATGTTGTTAAATGAGAATGGTCCACACACATCAACAAAATTCCTAATATGCTCATGGGGATCTTCATGAGCCTGCCCACCAAACAAACCCTTCAATTGTAGGAGCTGAAGCATGGTGCTTGTGATGTGAAACACAACGTTTCCTTCAGCCGGAGGTAAATGAATGGCACCAACACCAGCCACTAGGTTTGGGTCATTGACATCATTTAGATTCCCAATGTTGTGTTGGTGGCCCACTTGGCTACCAATACTTCCGTTGACGCTCATTTCCTCCTCTGTTTTAACACAAGCAACACAAAACCAAAAGTAAAGTAAGTAGATTCAACTATAGCTAAAAAGAACACAATTCAACTTCACAAAGAGAATTTCAAACAACACCACTCCCCGACAGAGCCACCATTTTGATTTACCGTTTCAAGCACATTTCTTCCAATTCTAAGTGTCAACGATCATAAATTAGTATAAAACCCAACTAAATGAGTTGGGGTCAAATCCCATAAGGAGCGGTACTGTAACGACCCTAAAAAAATGAACTAGTGAAACTAGAGCCTAATATGTGTGTGTTTGTGGTTGTCTTGAATCTTGACGGTGTTTCATGTTGTTCCAAGCCTTGGTTGAGGGATTTAGGGGTCAAATGTCAAGGTACAACTTCCCAAGGTCCACCCTAGGGGTCCTTGAGGAGGACCCTAAGTATACCCCAAGGCTGCCCCAAATGACCAAAGTTGGCCAAAATTGGGTGACCTACGGAAGCGGTCCACGCTCTGTAGGTCCATCCACACCCCATGGATGGCCTCTGTAGGTCAGGCCCCTCCAAACCATGCCACAACCCCAGACTACAAACCAACAGCAAGGTCCGTGAATGGATTCACGGTCCATGAGTCTAGGGCGTGAATGGCCACTGTGTTGTTGTCAAGTGGCACAGCCAAGTGAGGGGTGAATTGGTAAATTCATCCCAAGTCCTAATTAATGTGTGGACGGTTATTTTAAGTGTTTTAACATATTTTAAGAGTATTAAAACATTAAAACACTCATTTAGATTTCATCTCTCAAATCAAAACCCATCCCTCCTAAAAAGTTCTCTCTAGAAACTCCATTGGAGATCAAGGTCAAGTTCAAGCTAGGGTTGGGGATTTCAAGGTGTCTCTTCTTCAATCTCATGGAATTCTTCTAGTAAAAGGTATGGTGATCCTTCATCTAGAGTTGGTTTTCACACTAGAGTCAATTTCGAAGATGTTTTCAAGGTTCACAAAAACCCTAAGTTTCACTCAATCTCATGGGTTCTTGCATCAAACATTTTCAAATGATAAACTATGATTATATTTATGATTTGAGATTATTTTACTCCATGAACCCATAATTTTTCTCAATACATAAATTGGCCTTATGAAGTGGGTTTCTTGATTATGAATGAATGGTGATGGATTTATGTGTAGATTTATTTAGATTATTGAATTGCATCATCATCTATACTTAATTATTGTGAATTGTTGGTGAATTGAGGATTTGTGATCATAGCCTTGAAAGGGCAAGTTTGACCTAATTACTTGTTGAAGTAGAATTGTAGTTGAATTGTTGATCCACTTGAAAGGTGGAGGTGTTTACTTACTATGTAAATTGTGATCATGGCCTTGAAGGCATATTGTGAGGAATTTAAGTATTATCACAATGTTGTAAATGTGAATGTAAAATGTGAAGAATATACTTGTGATTTCAATGATGGAATGATGATTTTGTGTAGAATGTGATTATGTTGTGATTGAAGGCATATTCTCACTGAACACTCATGGATGTTGATGATGGAAGGTAAAGGGGTCTCTAATGTAATGTTGAATATCTTGACTTGGTAGGCTAAGGCATTCTTTTCTTGTATTGATCAATGTGATTACAAATGTTGTATCTTGAATTGGTAGACTTAGGTGCCCTCTTCTTGAGTAATGAAAACTATATTGAATGTGATCTCTTGACTATGTAGGCTTAGGCATCCTCCTCTTGAGTAATGAATGAATCTTGATTTAATGTCTTTGATTGGTAGACCTATTGTTGGTAGCCTTTTTATAAATGAATGAATGAATGTCTAGAATTGGTAGACCTAATGTTGGTAGCCTTTCTATAAATGTCTAATGAAGTATTCTAGTCTAAACCTTGGATTGGTAGACTTAATGTTAATGGCCTTTCATGAGGAGTCTAGGTGCTAATGTGAAGGTAACACCTTGGTTTGGTAGACCTAATGGCGGTGGCCTTTCCTTGTGTGTGTGTTAAACCTTGAAGCGGTAGACCTAATGGTGGTGTCCTCCTTCTTGTGTGAAATGATGGACTAAGAGATGGTAGACCTAAAGGTGGTAGCTCTCTCTAAGGAAGTCATGAGCTATTTTAGAAGTACCTTGAAATGGTAGGCCTATTGGTGGTGGCCCTTTCTTGGGAAAGTACTTTGGGACGATAAGCCTAATGTTGGTGGCCCTCTGTAGTACACTAATGCAGTGAAACTACTCTATGGGAATGTAGGCTAAGCACCGAGCGAATATGGTTAGATGGAGGTTCTCCCAACGTTAGGTCGGATCACAATGAACATCTTTCATATCCCATAAATATATGCCAACATAGGTCCTAGCTAATGGATCTACCTAATCTAGATGAACCGGTCTTCCTTCAGCAAGGAGATCAACCCTTACGATGCAGGATAGTACATCATATTCCATGTCTAGCTTGCATGGTCTATGTCGGTTGAACGCTTACTCCCATCACGTGAGATGTGCACTCTAGTTTCTTGATAGGTACTACAAAGTGTAGGTAGTAGTATGGGATGCTATCTATACATTGCATGAGTAGGCTTTGAAGGGGATATAGTGAGTTCTCTAAGTCTTAATGACTATTGTATGAAAGTCCTCTAAATGCATGAATGTGTCCCAAATGAACCTAATGAAGAATGTTGGCTTAAATGCTTAAAGGTAAAGATGCATGCTATACTTGGATTGTATTATGAGTTACTTTCTTGTCATGTCTATTGTATATGAATGTGCCTTGTCTATGGTGACTTCAAAGGAGTAATTAGTGTGAGTAGTAGTATGGAATGCTATTTGTACATTTCACATGTATGACTTAGAGTTGTCTTAGATGTTAGTCTTAATGTGATGATGTGATTCATATAATATTTATGTCTCTTAACTGCTTTATTGTGTAAAGGTGGAAAGGATGAATGGTAAGTTCACTTTTGGTAATCTTAAGGTGGTGCCTTAGTGTGGGTGGTGGTATGGGATGCTACCCATACATTGCACTAGGTATAACTTAAGGGTTACTTGAGGTGGAGGCTCAAGGTAAAGGTAAAGGTAAAGGTAAAGGGTTATATGTGATCTTGTTCAAATGTGATTCATATGACTTTGTATGTTGGTTGTGACTTATAATATGCCTCTTAGATCAATGTTCATGAAGTTTTACAAAAATGGCATAAAGCATGACTTTCAACAAAATGTCCCTTTTAAAGCATGCTTTTCATGGTCATCATACTTAGTACATATTTGTGTGCTAACCCATATTTTCTTATTTTTACTACAAGTGTAGGTTCTGGCAAGTGATTGCATTCTTTAGTGAAGCTTGGGATTAGAGTTCTCTCAAGACATCTTTTGGTATGTCCTCCTATGTCGAGGACAAGGACTTTTATTGTTTCTAGTTCTTTCTATTTTTGAGAATATTGTTAAGATTCAATTGTAAAGGGCCATGACCCTATATTATTAAAGTTTGTCTAATATGGCCAAGTGATACTTAGTCTTCCGCTGTGTCTTTGAAAGATTTTCTATGAGTATTAAATGTTTTGAATAGTATTGTTTTGAATAAAGAGTTTTAATTCGGCACTATTTCTCTTGTCTATGCAATGTATGAGCTAAGAGTCTTGCATTAGACCCCTTCGGGGTTGAGTACACTGTGTTACGACTAGTGGGTGCTCTCGGGTCGTGACAAACTTGGTATCAGAGCATAATATTTTGGAAATGATTTTAGGGCTGATGTCTCACATGCCACGTCTTGTTGAGTCTTGTTCATCGGTGTGAGTCGCGACACATCTATGAGCGAGAGGCTATAGATCGTTAGAAAGTTACACTTCTTTCATATTCTTGAAATCTTGCCTAAGTGTCCTTTTCCTAACCCATCTCTTGTGTTTGTAGGAAATGAATACACGGGCTAACCCGAGGAGAGTGGAAGAGGAGATTGTTAATAAGGGAGTTCCTCCCTAAGGTGATCAAGGTCTTCAAGGTTACCAAGTGCCTCAAGAGAACGAAGTTCCGGTGGTTCCCCCGGACATGACTAATGAAGAGATTAGGACGGCTTTTCTAACCCTAGCCCGAGCCATGACGGCTCAAACGAATAGAGATGTGGGGCCTCAGGTGAATGCTAATGAGAGTACCCTGACCTCAAGATTGAGAGAGACTTTGTGAGGATGAATCCTCCTATTTTTCTTGGCTCTAAATTGGGAGAAGATCCCCATGAATTCTTGGATGAAGTTTATAAGATATTAGAGGCTATGGGAGTAACTTCTAGGGAGAAGACAGAGTTGGCTTCCTACCAATTGAAAGATGTGGCCCAAGTATGGTTCACTCAATGGAAAGCCAATAGGCCGGTTGTAGCGGGTCCTATAAAATGGGAGGAGTTTAAGAGAGCTTTCCTTGGTAAGTACTTTCCCCGTGAGAAAAGGGAGTGTAAGGTTGAGGAGTTTATAAACCTTAGGCAAGTTAACATGAGTGTGGATGAGTATTCCTTGAAGTTTACCCTATTGTCTAAGTATGCTCCATCCTTGGTGTCTAGCCCTAAAAAAGAGATGAGTAGGTTTGTTACCGGTGTATCCGACCTAGTTAAGGAAGAGTGCCATACGGAGATGCTCCATGATGAAATGAATATCTCTAGACTTGTTGTGTATGCTCAATCTATTAAGAGGTCCAAACTTAAGAGGGTGAATAGGGATTTGAAAATGGGTAGATTCGATGAGAAAGATCAATCTAGGTTCAAGAAGAGAGCTCCAAACCAAGATTCTTTAAGTGCTCCTAAGGATACCCAAGAGAGAGGTGGTGGCCCTCCATTTGCTAAACCTACTTGTCACAATTGTGGAAAGAAGCATCATGGGAAGTGTCTAGCCGGTACTATGGGTGCTATGGTTGTGGGAAGAATGATCACCAAGTGAAAGATTGTCCTGCTCTTACGGTTAGAGGAAGGGAGGCCAAACAAACTTCTCTTAATGGCCCAAATCTTGATGATCCAAAGAAGAACCGTTTCTATGCACTTCAAGCCAAAGAGGGAAAATAAGCTAATCTAGATGAAGGTACCGGTAAGTTATAGTTCCTTTTTGTGGTGATGAGATCATTGTGTTGTTTCATGATAGCCTTAGTTGGGTTTTCTCCTAAGTGGGGGATGGTATGTTGAATAGTAAGGTTGTTGAGAGTGTTGATGTCCTTATCTCTTTCCTTCTATTCTTATTCAAGCTTGTGACCAAGAGTTCCTAGTAGCTTGTTGCATGTTTTGGAGTCTTGTGTGAATATGAGTTTCCATGGTCTCCTTATGTTATGCATGTTCTAGTTGAATTCTTGTTTAAATGAGAAAAAAATGAGTTTTCAAATAGTGTTCCTCATGTTAATATGCATCTATGATGAGTTGCCTAAATGTTTCATGAGTTGAATTATTGAACATGCCTAAAAATGCCTTATTGAAAGGTTGTGTAATGTGCTTTTATGAGAAAATTGCTTAAATGTGCTTAATGATGTTGTGAGGAGCATGATGTGATTTGGAGAGGGAAGTTCCTCCAATGAAATGAAGAATGTGAAGTTTTGATTCATGATGATTTTGTAGATGTAGTTCCTACCCTCTTGTTGTGTTTTGAGCTTATTGATGTGGAGTTGATGTTTCCTCCTAGTTATGCATTTATATTGATGTGGCATGCATGATTGTGGGCTGCTAGTCTTGAATCGTTACCCCTTAAGTGTTTAAATTGCCATTCGAGGATGAATGCTCCTAAGTGGGGGATAATGTAACGACCCTAAAAAAACAAACTAGTGAAACTAGAGCCTAACGTGTGTGCGTTTGTGGTTTTCTTGAGACTTGATGGTGTTTCATGTTGTTCCATGCCTTGGTTGAGGGGTTTAGGGGTCAAACGTCAAGGTACGACTCCCCAAGCACCACCCAAGGGGTCCTTGAGGAGGACCCTAAGTCTAACCCCAAGGCTGCCCCAAATGACAAAAGTTGGCCAAAATTGGGTGACCTAAGGAAGGGGTCCACGCCCTGTAGGCCCATCCATGCCCCGTGGATGGCCTCCATAGGTCAGGGTCCTCCAAACCATGCCATAGCCCTAGACTACGGACCAAGAACATGGTTCGTGAATGGCCTCACGGTCCGTGAGTCTAGGGCGTGAATGGCCACTATGTTGCTGTAAAGTGGCACGGCCAAGTGAAGGGTGAATTGGTAAATTCACCCGAAGTCCTAATTAATGTGTGGATGGTTATTTTAAGTGTTATAACATATTTTAAGAGTATTAAAACATTAAAACACTCATTTAGATTTCATCTCTCAAATCAAAATCCTTCCCTCCTAAAAAGTTCTCTCTAGAGACTCCATTGGAGATCAAGGTCAAGTTCAAGCTAGGGTTGGGGATTTCAAGGTGTTTCTTCTTCAATCTTGTGGGATTCTTCTAGTAAAAGGTATGGTGATCCCTCATCTAGGGATAGTTTTCACCCTAGAGTCAATTTCAAAGATGTTTTCAAGGTTTTCAAGTTTCACAAAAATCCTAAGTTTCACTCAATCTCATGGGTTCTTGCATCGAACGTTTTCAAATGATAAACTAAGTTTATATTGATTTTTAATTGATGATTTAAGATGATTTTACTCCATGAACCCATGATTTCTCTCAATTCCTATATTGGCCTTATGGAGTGGGTTTGTTGATTATAAATGAATGATGATGGATTTATGTGTAGATTGATGTAGATTATTGATTTGTATCATCATCTATGCCTAATTATGGTGAATTGTTGGTGAATTGAGAATTTGTGATCATAGCCTTGAAAGGGCAAGTTTGACCTAATTACTTGTTGAAGTAGAATTGTAGTTGAATTGTTTATCCATTTGAAAGGTGGAGGTGTTTACTTACTGTGTAAATTGTGATCATATACTTGAAGTCATATTGTGAGGAATTGAAGTATTATCATAATGTTGTAATTGTGAATGTATAATGTGAAGAATATACTTGTGATTTCAATGATGGAATGATGATTTTGTATAGAATGTGAATGTGTTATGATTGAAAGCATATTCTCACTTAACACTCATGGATGTTGATGATGGAAGGTAAAGGGTTATCTAATGTAATGATGAATATCTTGACTTGGTAGGCTAAGACATCCTTTTCTTGTATTGATCAATGTGATTAAGAATGTTGTATCTTGAATTGGTAGGCTTAGGTTCCCTCTTCTTGAGTAATGAAAACTATATTGAATGTGTTTTCTTGACTAAGTAGGCTTAGGCATCCTCCTCTTGAATAATGAATGAATCTTGACGTAATGTCTTTGATTGGTAGACCTATTGTTAATAGCCTTTTTATAAATTAATGAATGAATGTCTAGAATTGGTAGACCTAATGTTGGTAGCCTTTCTATAAATGTCTAATGAAGTATTCTAGGCTAAACCTTGGATTGGTAGACTTAATGTTAGTGGCCTTTCATGAGGAATCTGTGTGCTAATGTGAAGGTTACACCTTGGTTTGGTAGACCTAATGGTGGTGGCCTTTCCTTGTGTGTGTGTTAAACCTTGAACCAGTAGACCTAATAGTGGTGCCCTCCTTCTTGTGTTAAATGATGGACTAAGAGTTGGTAGACCTAAAGGTGGTAGCTCTCTCTAAGGAAGTCAAGAGTTATCCTTAAAGTACCTTGAAACTGTAGGCCTATTGGTGGTGACCCTTTCTTGGGAAAGTACTTTGGGACGGTAGGCCTAATGTAGGTGGCCCTCTCTAGTACACTAATGCCATGAAACTGCTCTATGGGAATATAGGCTAAGCACAGAGCGGATATGGTTCGATGGAGGTTCTCCTAATGTTAGGTCGGATCTCAATGAACATCTTTTATATCCCATATCTATGTGCCCACGTAGGTCCTATCTAATGGATCCACCTAAGCTAGATGAACTGGTCTTCCATGTCTAGCATGCATGGTCTATGTCGGTTGAACGCTTATGCCCATCATGTGAGATGTGCAATCTAGTTTCTTGGTAGGTACTACAAAGTGTAGGTAGTAGTATGGGATGCTATCGATACATTGCACGAGTAGGGTTTGAAGGGGCTATAATGAGTTCTCTATGTCTTAATGACTTTTGTATGAAAGTCCTCTAAATGCATGAATGCGTCCTAAATGAACCTAATGAAGAATGTTGGCTTAAATGCTTAAAGGTAAAAATGCATGCTATACTTGGATTGTATTATGAGTTACTTTCTTGTCATGTCTATTGTTTATGAATATGCCTTGTCTATGGTGACTTTAAAGGAGTACTTAGTGTGAGTAGTAGTAAGGGATGCTACTTGCACATTGCATAACTATGACTTAGGGTTGTCTTAGATGTTGGTCTTAATGTGATGATGTGATTCATGTATTGTTTATGTCTCTTAAGTTCTTAATTGTGTAAAGGTGGAAATGTTGAATGGTAAGTTCACTTTTGGTGACCTTAAGGTGGTGCCTTAGTGTGGGTGGTGGTATGGGACGCTACCCATACATTGCACAAGGTATAGCTTGAGGGTTACTTGAGGTGAAGGCTCAAGGTAAAGGTATAAGTAAAGGGTTATATGTGATCTTGTTCAAATGTGATTCGTATGACTTTGTATGTTGGTTGTGACTTATATTATGCCTCTTATATCAATGTTCATGAAGTTTTACTAAAATGGCATAAAGCATGACTTTCAACAAAATGTCCCTTTTAAAGCATGTTTTTGCATGGTCATCATACTTAGTACATATTTGTGTGCTAACCCATATTTTCTTATTTTTATTACAAGTGTAGGTTCCAGCAAGTGATTACATTCTCTAGTGAAGCTTGGGATTAGAGTTCTCTCAAGACCTCTTTTGGTATGTCCTCATATGTCGAGGACAAGGACTTTTATTGTTTCTAGTTCTTTCTTATTTTGAGACTATTGTTAAGATTCGATTGTAAAGGGCCGTGACCCTATATTGGTAAAGTTTGTCTAAGATGGTCATGTGAGACTTAGTCTTCCACTGTGTCTTTGAAAGATTTTCTATGAGTATTGAATGTTTGAATAGTATGGTTTTGAATAAAGAGTTTTAATTCCACACTATTTCTCTTTTCTATGCAATGAATGAGCTAAGAGGCTTTTATTAGACCCCTTCGGGGTCAAGTACGCCGTGTTATGACTAGGGGGTGCTCTCGGGTCGAAATTTAATTAAGAAGTATGAATGCGGTCTAGTCAGCCATAGTAATAAACATTATCAAAAAAGATATTAATAAAATTAAAGGGGTGACATGTATGTCAAATGAGGGGTTTTAGTTTTCAATTATCAACTACACAGTAGTCACAAACAATTCGAAATAACAATAGGGAGAGGGATTCTCGGGATGTGATCAATTATAGGCAAATATAGGCTTATGGGTAATTGCAACTACTAGTAAATAGCTAAATATCAATGAGTAGGCTAGAGTATAAGGGAGATAGTTTTCTCTCGAACAACTACTCCGAATGAGGTGATTTCTTTCGAATATCAACAAGCCTGACAATGAAGAACAACCCACACCTTAATTCATTCACTCTCTCTTGCTAAATATGTGGGATTGGGTTTAGGATTCACTCTCTCGGGCTAAGTCGAGATCAACCCATTACCCACAAACCATCAATCAATAATCTTAGTTGTAAAACCTCTCTCTCGATCAAGCCAAGAACACAAATATAGAACTACATTTGCAACTACATTTCTCAAATTAAACCACGATTAATGATTAAACTCACTTTTAAATAGAATTTAAACTAGTAATTAGCAATACCCATACACTAATTCAGCCCATAATCACATGATCACACCCCAAGAATTGGGGTTTTAGCCAAACATTATAAAAAGGTAAAAATAGTTACCAAATTGATTATCCATCAACTGGGTAAGAGTTATTTTGTCTTTACAATGCTTCAATTTGTTGAATCTTTGAAACCCACTTCCAAATTCTCCAAATCGAACTTCTCCAATTCTTCAAAGCTAAGAAAAACAATAGAGAAATTTTTCTAAAGATGTTTCAATGGAAAATAGCTGTCAAGAGATTCTAAACTAAATGTTCAAAATCTAATTTATAGTCGCCAAAAATAAGCTACGAATGGACATTTGGAGAATTAATTCGGGCTCACCAAACTGCTCGGCGAGCCGCCCTTTGATTTCTTCCATCGCCTTTTCGCCTTGGCATTTAGCATCCTTGGTTTCTGTAACTTTGGGCGATCTATCATTGCTTCTCGGAGCTGTTCGATGATGCGCCGACTGCTCCTTTTTGTTGCCGACTTGGTTTCTTCCCTCAGGACTGGCACACTGGAACTTTAGGCGATTGACTTAGCCATTCGGCGATTCGCCAAACATTCTTGGCGATCACCAAGCTTGGTTTTCTTCCATTCTTTAGTTTTTTTTGTTCCTTTTTGCATGTTAGTGTCCTTGCTTTGTTCCTCCATCCATATACTTGAAAATCAAGGATTTAACATCAGTTTATGGCACAAATTAAGCATATAAGGACACAAAATCTATAAAAACAAAGCCCTAAATGAGTCCAAATCTAGGACTCATCATTGGCCGTCTGGAGGAAATTGGGAGGTTCCTATGCTACCCACCTCAACTTCAGTTCCACCCTCCACTTCCCTCGAGGTTGATATGCTCTGCTGCCAGTTACGATAAGAGAAGAGGAAAAATGTAGAGAGGGATCGTCTGATGACCCGGATGTGAAAGACCTTTAAGGTCATTTTCTCTTGTGTCTTCCCCCAGCGGGAGATTCCCACACTCGAGCCGGAGGACTTCTGAGAGTTCCTTAGGTTGTGTGAGGCGTGGACTGGCGAGACAGCCCAGAGGACATGGAGTATGACAGAAACACTTCCCATTCACATGGACATTGATTTGGTTTTGCCCCTCTTGGGTATGTAGTAAACAATAGTTCTATATTTCTTTTGCTTTTCCTTACGTTTTTGCAAGCACATAGATGCTCGTTTTGCTATTTTCATAGGCTTATTTAATACTAGGTGATTATAACTCTATGTTCTATTGCTGAGTATTGCTTAGGTTGCGGAAATTAGTCCATGCATTATTCGGGGTCCTTAGGTGAAATAAGAAAAAAATAGGGGAGACAGGTGTCACGGACTTAGAGTAAGTGGCGGGACGTCACACAGGGCTAAGATTCTGTCTCGCCCTGTCCCACTCTGGCAGGGAACTTCCCGCTCTAGCGGTCTCTCCCTGGTGGGAATGATCTCGCCATAGCAGCTTCTATGGGACCAGTTCCCAAGATAAAAATTCCTAGAGGTCCTCCCATTTCTAAAGTTGTTCATTGACTCCCAGGGTCATAACTAAGCATTTAATATTACCCTCTTAGCTAGGATAGGCATTGTACACCCCGAGTCAACCTAGCGGTATACACACTTGAACGTTTCCCACTAATCTAACACAACAAGCGTGGACATCCCCAAAATATGCCTATTAAGCACACAATTTATAATCATTTGCGACACACGTCAAGGGAACCTTTCATAACAACAAGTTTCTCTATTATGCAATAATAGCCCTTTTTCTTACATGGTTCCTGACTAATCCCGACTGACCTAAAACCAGAGTTTCCTTACAGTCACAAGTTGTTCCTTTCCCTTACCCTCTTTATCAATGGTAAGTCCATGCTCATCTAAAAGTTGCATACCTTCTCGTAAGAATATCATGTCACACGCCCAGAGTTCGTTTAGGGATCATATTGTAGCATTCAAGCAAGCACACTTTACACACCAACAGTTATTCAGGCAATCACTATGCATATAGTCAAAACTTCCAGCTACATCACACAGGCAAATCAAAATTCATTAACTTAATTCGCTCCATGGATGACAATTAGCTGATTGTCCATGCACTTATACCGCCTCTAAGGCCAAATACCAATTGGAACCTCCTCGGTTCCAATTTAGCTTGCTTGTGTCCCTTCAGCCGCGACCACAGACTTTAGTTCACATAGTTGAGATACCAATTGGACTCAACCCCTACCACAAGCAACAAACCGCACGAAAGGTGAGAAGAAATGGAACAACTTCCTAGAATGCTTCATAGCTTCCTGAAGATTAGATGTGGATGTCAACACACCAATCTGCGTAAGTCTATTCCACATTTGCTCTTGTATTAAGAGACCGACAACCTGGGCTTTGATACCAATTTGTCATGACCCAGCCCACCGAGCCGTGCGGGCACCTACTCTAACACCTAAGTAGGAGGACCCTTAATTCCGAAATGGTTAAAAAAATGCAGAAGATTATGAAAACTGGAAATGAAAGGAATTTCATGGGATTTTTATAAAATAAGGAGTTTAAATAATCCAAACTTACATTTTATAAAATATATAACACCCCATAGATCTAGTCTGAACAGGTAGAAGTGCTTCTAAGATTACAAGGTATAAAATATAGTAACTAACGACACAACTTTCACCACACGGAAGGAAGAGTAAAAGCTATTGGAGATTGTCTTCGTCTTCACCTATGAAACATCACTGACCTTGCAACCAGACTATTCCCAAAGGCATATAAAGAGTAGTATCAGTACAAACCACACGTATTGGTAGGCATCATCGGTCAACTTGATGCCCAGCACATTATATAAAGAAATCAACCAGCAGGAAACATCCAATAAGAAAGTACACCCCTCAATCTTTATCATCCTGCCTTTACCTTCCCATAAAAATTAAACATACAAGCACACTTGACTTTAATGCCCTAGTCTATCACTCAGATCGCTCCGTCTAGATCATCACTTAACTATTCTATCATATAGAAGAGTTCCTGAATACAACCACTACCAACCCAACAAACTAGTCACTTCCTGCCCTCACTTTTTCTACATCACAATTCAGCCGTTGACTATATTGTACACTTTATCCAGGCTATCTAGCCATTTTGAACACGAATCCCCTTCCCAAGGTAGGATCTAACTACTTTTTGGATCATGAACACTACCCCACTTCTCATTATTTAAGAACACAGAAAGCTCCTCTAAGCATAGCCGATAATAACACCTGGACTCTCGGTCTCCACGTACGAGACCTCATACCGCTTGGGCCTGATAAATCTTAGTTAATTCCCGTAAATGGGGTATAAGCAATTAATTACAATACAAAAAACATTCATATGTAGGACGCATAATTCACTTATCATTTTAGAGAACATACCATTTTCCAATGTCAATAACAGTTAGACATAAATGTAATGAATCACAGGTGGTTCTCTCATGGAACCCATACACAAACTGTTAGTTTGTCGAAAAGTGACACTCAATCCAACATATATGTGTCAGAACGTGACACCCAATCCAATAAATATGTTGGAACATGACACCCGATCCAATATATATGTGTTGGAACGTGACACCCGATCCAATATATGTGTTAGAACATGACACCCGATCCAGTATATATCTGTTGGAACGTGACACCCGATCCAATAGATGTGTTGGAATGTGACACCCAGTCTAGTCAGCACAACCACAACCATAATTGATAAGTCTGTGATTTGGACTCATTTAGGAATTTTTTTGATAGTTTAAGTGTCCTCGAATGCCTAATTTTACTATAAACTGATGTGAAAGCATTGATTTGTAGGTATGTAGACTAAGGAGCAAGACAAGGACACTACCAGGCAAAAAGTAGCAAACAAGCAGAAGAAATGAAGAAAAGCGATCCTGGTTATCACCAAGACCACTCGGCAAACCACCGAATGGCTTTTTAGCTCGCCCAAAGTTCCACCGTGCCAACCCAGGGGAAGAACCAACTCGACGATAGAAATGGATAGTCAGCGAATCGCCGAACAACTCTGCGATGGCAGCCTTGATCGCCTAAAGTCACAAAAATATGAAGAAATATGGCCAATGCAAACCAACAATGGATTGGAGCAAAGGGCAGATCGCTGAGCTGTTCAGCGAGGCCCAACTTATTTCGTCTAATGGCCTTTCAGGCCAAAAATTGGGCAGTTATAAATTGGAATTTTAAAATGAAATTGGGGAGTTCCTAATTCCCTTTCAGAGTTTTGATCCCCAAGTTTGAGAGTTAGAGTTTTCTCTTAGTTTTTGAGTTTCCATTGTAGACTTTGAGGATTTCTAAGCTTAACAATTAGGATTTTCCAGTGGGTTTTTGAATTTATTCAATCTGGAGCATTGTAAATACTTGAGAACCTTTACCTAGATCATGGCTAATGTATTTGGTAATCGTTTTTCTCTTTTGATGATGTGTAGCTAAAACTCCAATTCTTGGGGTGTGATCATGTATTTATTTGTCTAATTATCTTATGGATATTGTTGTTTAATGGTGAAATTTCTGTTTTAATATGGGTTTAATCATTAACAGTGTTTTAATCTATGGATTGTAGTTGCAAATGCTAATCTAGCATAGAGTTCTTAGCTTGCTTGAGAGAGAAGTTTTGGAACCAAAGCTTTTGATTTATAATTGTAGGTATTGGGTTGATATGGATTAAGCTCGAAAGAGTGAGTCCTAAACTCAATCCTACCTATCTAACTCTAGAGAGTAGATATATTAAGGTTGTGGGCAATTTATCTTGTCAAGGTTGTCGAGGTTCGAGAGAACCTGCCTGAACCGTAATAGTTGTTTGAGAGAAACTTATCGCACTTATAGCATAGCCTACCCACAATGATTCAACTAATTATTGTTAAATGTCAATTACCCATATAGCTTAATTAGCTTTTAATCGATCACATCCCGAGAATTCCTCTTAGTATTGTTGTTTCCCCTATTTTCACACTTGTTTTAGCTGTTAATTGCAAATAAAAAACTCCTCATCTGACATTTGTTGTCACCCCCTTTGATTTCTTCGTATGTTTTCGATAATTTCCATTCCAATTACTGCTTAGACCACTTTATAACTTCATAACTGAATTTAAACACGTACCGCTCCCTGTGGGTTCGACCTCAACTCTTTGTTGGGTTTTATACTAGTTAATGATCATCTACACCTAGAATCAGATGAGGTGTATTTGAGACATTAATAAAAAATGGCACCGCTATCGGGGAGTGTTGTTGTTTAGAATTCTATTACTAAAGTTGAATTATGATTTTTTTGTGTTATAGTTAAATCGACTTACTTTTTTAGTGTTGGTGTTGTTTTGTTTTAAATAGAGGAAGAAATGAGTGTGAACAAGAGTAATGGTAGCCAAGTTGGCCACCAAGACGATGTTGGGAATCTTAATGATGTGAATGACCCAATTCAATTGGGAGGTGTTGGTGCAATACGTCTACCTCCTGTTGAGGGGAATGTTGTCTTCCATGTTACGAGCACAATGCTACAACTCCTCCAAATGAAAGGATTATATGGAGAGCTAGCCCACGAAGATCCCCATGAGCATATTCGGAACTTCGTGGATGTTTGTGGTCCATTCTCATTCAAGAACATGTCACAAGAATCAGTCCATCTCAGGTTGTTTCCATTCTCATTGATGGGGGAAGCTACCAAATGGTTAGCTGATTTGCCGAGGAACTCCAGCACCAATTGGGATGGGCTGACCACAACATTCTATATGAGATTCTTTTCCCCGTCACAGATGATGACGTTCAGAGATAGTATCCGAGGTTTCAAACGCTTGGACTGTAAACCAATCCATGAGACGTGGCTGAGGTTTCAAAAGTTAGTACTTCAGTGTCCGACTCACGGACTGCCGAACCACAAATTGCTACAATACTTCTATAGGAGTCTTGACTCAATGAACAAAGGAGTCACTGATCAACTTGTTCCTAGAGGCATAATGCAACCACCCTATGCAGTAGCATCTCAACTCCTTGATGGCATGACCAAGATAAATAGAGCATGTTACACTAGGGAGGACCAGGTGTCTCCTCTCACTTTTAGGATAATGAAAGAGCAGATCGAGAAGGATCAAGAGAGAGAGATTAAAATATGGCCAAAATAATGACCCAACATGATTTATTGTCAAAAAATATGATGTGTAGTGTGTTGAAGAGTGTAAATAATGTGGGTGTTAGTGGAGTAAACCCCGAAGAAGAACAATTTGAAGCGATGTACAATAAGGAAATGAACTTCCTTGCAAATCAAGGAGGAGGATTTCGTTCAAATTACCCAGGGCCGGGTAAATACAAGTTGGAATAGAGATGATGGATGGAGAGATTGTGACAGGGAATGACGTGATCGTAATGCTACTTGGAAGGAAATGGATGGTGAAAAGGAAAGATACATCCCACCTTATGAACGCCAAATGCCTAAAGAGCAAAGAGCTGACCCAGAGAACTTCCGTACGGAAGACATGCTTGCACGCATTCTCAATAAAGTGGAAGGGTTGGACAAAGTATTGAAATAGATGAAGGAAGATGTGTCAATTCTCAATCAGACGGTGACTTCTCATTCAGAGTCTATTAAACAGCTGGAGACACAAATCGGTCAAATCTCGACTCAATTAAATCCACGGCAAAAAGGGAGGTTGCCAAGTGACACAATGGCCAACCCCAAAAATGAAGCTTGAATTGGTATTTCCGTCATGCCACAACATTAAATAAGGCGCATCTTGGGAGGAAACGCATGTTTTTGATTTTTTAAATGTTGTTTTCGAATAACATGTGTTGATTTTATAGGTTCAAAAGTGAAAGTATTGGAGAGTGGAAATTAGGCGAGCCAAAAGTCTAGTCGGCGACTCATCGAAGTGGTCGGCGAGCTAGACTTTGTCATCCGTTTGAATCCCCAAATTTCACGGAGATCTGTAAAACTCGACGAGCCAAAATACCCCTTGGCACATCACTGAGTCATTTGGTGGGCACGATTTACTCCACCGACAGGCGCGCGAACTGAAAGCTTTTAATTAAAATTTCAAATCCTTTCACTTTCCTACTTTTTAATTCCCACATTCTCTCACCCAAATTTAGTTTTTCAATAGTTTCCCACTTTTACTCTCATTTTATCGGGATAATTGCTTGAAATTGACTTTGGAATTCTTTGCCGCCTAGCATTTCAAATACATTCGGCATAAAAGGTTGGTTTTACGAACCCCGAACTCTATATGTGGTTGAAATCAAATGAAATCGGTATTTTGTTGTTGAATGTCATTGGGTGATCATTGTGTGATTGTTTGTTTGCCTAATTTTAAATGAAATCGTAAATATTCGGCCTTTAATCATGGTTACCATGTCTTTGCTTGTTGAAATTAATCATTCGGTTGTGTTGAATATGTGTTGGGTCTAGCGGTGTGAAGTTTGAGTAACCCCGAATTGTGCTAAATTTCGTATTTTGCCTAATGATGGAGCGATTGATGTCATTCTTAAGGGCAAAAGACGTCAATTGGCCAATTTTTGCCAAATCAGGGGAAGTCTGAGTACCCCGAGGGCATGGGTAGTATTGGTCTTGCTTGAATTTCATAGTGTAGGTGCTTAATTTTGATTTTGTGGGCTGCGTGCTTGATTTTGAAGCATGGGGTTAAAACTGGCACGTTGGGCCATTTGGCGAGCTGGGTCGAGCTTGCCAAGGTTTCAGCGGTTCTCTTAAGTCCCCTTTGATCACCTTTAATTTGTCTATATATTGATTTTTTGTTTTGTAACTTTCGGTGATATGTCTGAGCTCGCCGAGTTCACTCGGTAACTTGCCGAAAGTGTTTCTTGATCGCCCTTCTACGCCTCTAATTCTTTAAAATGTATTGTAACTTTCGGCGAGCTACTTTTAGTTCACCGATTGGTGTTGGAGATCCGTCGAATGGCCCTGGATATCGCCGACCAGCTTTAAATTTTTGGATCTTTTATTCTGGAACTTTCGGCGAGCCCGAGCCGGCTCGCCAAAGTGGTTCGGCTTGACTTTTTCTATGTTTTTCTACATTGTTTCGCAGGAATTTCTAGACCAAAACTTTCTGGTAGAGAAGTACCACCCCGAAAGTGGTCACGAGGAATCACAATCAATGAGAATGCAGCTGCATCCCGAGCAAAGGCAACGAAACTACCTCCAAAGGGAGGCAAAGTCAAGGACAAGGCGCCCGTAGTTAAGCCTCCTGAGGTGGCAAGCTCCGATAGTTAGGAGGTTTACAAGACACACCTCATCTCATCAGGTCGTGAGGGGGACTCACATGATTTGGCTTATAACTCCGAGAATGAGGATGACCAATTATTATAGGCCCGGAGAGCAGAGTTATACTCAAAATCAATGAACGATCCGTCTAGGATCCCGGTGCTTCAGACTCCTCCTCCTCTAGCTGCAGCTCCAGAGCAGACAATGGTCCCAGCATCATAAGTACAGGGCCCTCCTCCCCTTTCACTTAACTGGCTAAAGGCTTGTAACACCCCAAAAATTAGTAGGCTAAACTATAGCTTGACGTGAGGGTTAGAGTAATGACTATAACTCCTCGTACTTAAAATAGAAGTTGTCCTGTTAGAACATCATGGTATCACCCCTCAAGGACCAACCATGGGCCCTTGAGGAGGACCCTAGGAAGTTATCTAAAAATAGTGACCACGACAGGAACCACGCCCCGTGGGTGGGTTCACGCCCCGTGGGTGGAGGTCTCGTGGATGGGCCAATAATCTCTGTCCATCAATCGCGCCCAACCAGGACGGGCCGTGGTTCTATAAACGGTCCGTAGGTCATGGGTCCATGGTTCATGCTTAGGAGAAGTTTTGATGGTTAAGTTTAGGGGCTGTTTGGGGTTTTTCGGTTTTAATTAATGTTAAGTGATGTCGTTTAAGCCTAAATTAGAACACCTTTATAAAGACTTTAGACCCTTAATTAAGTGGTTCCAAATCATTATTTCTAAACCCCCAAAAGAAACCCAAATCTCTCTTAAAAATCCTCTCTCTAGAAAGAAGAAGAAGAAGAAGAAGAATAAGAAGAAGAGGGTCATGCTAGGTCATGCTAGGTCAAGTCAAGACTCAATTGTTTCAAGAATGGTAGGCTTTGTAATCAAGGTATGATGGCTTATTCATTCATGGATTCCTCTCATCCATGAAGCCTCCATGTTTTCCCCAATTTAGAAGAAGAATTACCCAAGTTAAACTAGGGTTTCTTCTAATGTTATGGGTTATGATCCAATAGAGTGGATTATGATTGTTTATGATTAAATTGCATGTTTTTACTATGATTATACATGTATTCATGCTTAACCAATGATTGTAGGGTGAAATTGATATAGTTGAGTTTTATGCCATGAAAGAGGAATTTGAGGGCTTAGATGTGATCTTCTAAGATTGATAATTACAATATAAATTACTTGAAATTGAAGTAAATAGATATGAATTGCTTAAGAGTAAAGCTTTTAGACATGAATTGACTTAGATCGAATATTATGATGAAATATGAATTGTAAGACTTGAGATTAGGATTGTCTTGTGATTAAGGTATGAATGATCATTGTTAGGGCTTTTAGAATAAAGCTTATATGTTGAATTATAACTAGTAGGGCTTGAGAGTAAAGCTAACATGATGAGTTAAGACTAGTAAGGCTTTGAGGAGAAAGCTACATTTTAAATGTTTAATTGTATATGGTATTGTTGTGGAAGGTTTACCCACATTGGCATATATTATGCATGTATGATATTAATCATATCCTTATAGAATCTATGTATATGCTTTAGGAACACATTGGCATATATTATGCATGTATGATATTAAGCATATCCTTATAGAATCTATGTATATGCTTTAGGAACACTTTGAGACTGAAGTGTTAATGACTATGTTGTTGTTTTTGTGTTGATTGAAAGACTTTTCTCAAGAAAACATAAAGAACATGATGTGAAAGGTTTTCTCACTGAAAATGATTCTAGGTTGAAATGCTTGCTCACCTAAAATGAATCTAAGTCAAAGGACTATAAAATAACATGAGGTTATAGGTGATTACCGAAGACCTTTGAAATGACCCAAAAAGTTCTTAAAAATGTGCTTCGGAAGTTACCGGAAACTTGTTTATCTATAAAAACAAAATCCGTTTCGTTTTTCGAAAATTGGACTTCATATTCTTGTTTAGGGGGTCAAATTGAGTGGGGGATGGGCCTAACCCAAATTTTAGAGCAACCGTATCAAAATCCGAAATTTCCAAGTGAAGCCTTTTTCAAGGGTCTAATTTGGAGGGACATATCTCCTAGCACACAAATAATTGGGTGGCCAATAACATATCCATGGAAATACCTTTGAGTTAGCTACCTAACGCACTTCGTTTCACCTCATTCGGAGTTCGGACGAAGAAGTTATGCCCATTTTCGTAAAATCTGTCCGGCAGGAAA
>JAJOOR010022481.1:0-25552 GCA_036250505.1 Solanum acaule | reverse complement strand
ATTTGGGTTAGACCCATTCCCCACTCAATTTGACCCCCTGAATAAGAATATGAAGTCGAATTTCTGAAATCATGCACGGATTTTGAGATATATGGAAAATACAATTATAGGTGTTTCCGAAGCACATTTTCGGGCATTTTTGGGGTCGTTTCAACAAGTTTTTCATGAGCATCCACATAAAGTAGCCATGGAAACATCTAAAACACACATGACTTCACATAAACCACCAACCATGAGGAACTTCATCATTTAAATGCTAAAGGAGGAATAGAATGAAAAAGGATGAGGATACCAGGACATCTCATTGGCTCTCTGTCTCCCAAGTAGCACCCTCAACTAAAACCCTTACTAAAAGACCACTCCTCAACATTTCCATGGAAACAACTCCCTTATCTTTTATTTCTTAACTTGGTGGTCTAAGATCTCTACCGGTATTTCTAAATTAGGTAAATTCTCATTCACTCCCGACTCTTCTTAAGGAATTTATGAATGTCGGATCTCCAACACCCTTCTATATCCACGAGACATGGAAAATCGGATACACCGGTACTACTCATTAAGCAACTCTAGTTCACATTCATAAAGATTAAACCATGGGGAATTACAAGACGTTTTTAAACCATGGTGAATTACACTTCTACCCTTCTCAGAGGAGTCTACTCACTCAACACATCTAGGCATTCCTTAAATACCCTATTCATCAAATCTATCCACATAACCCAAAACTCATCATGACTAAGTCAGGTTATACCATCAAATACAGATCACCATAATGCACCCCATTTATACCAATGACAACATCAAAGTCTATCAAGCCAAGTCTAACAAGTCACAAAAGGCAAGCAACACCGAAATCTAAATAAGCATAAAACACATACCGAAAGCTACATTTGGAGGATACTCTTGTTCACCTCTAGATTGGAAATCATAGAACTTAATTTTTTTTGGAGCATCCATACCCGAATCACTAGGAGAAACTTTCTTACCCTCTCTTCCTGTAGCGGTAAGTGTCGGGCAATCTCTCATTTTGTGACCACTCCTACCACAACCATAACAACCCTCCATACCGGCTAAACATCTACCCTCATGTCTTTTGCCACATCTAACACAAGTAGGGAATAGGGGTCTACTATTCTTTCCTTGAGACTTGGGGTTGGACACCCTTTCTAGGTTATATCTTGGGGGAAACCTAGACGGACCTTGTTCGGAGAACCTTTCAAGAGGAGAATTATCATCATCAATCCTCGACCTCCTTTTCTCCCACAACCTTTCTTCAAGTTTCTCTTCCTCAATTTGATAAGTATAAATCATAAGGCGAGAAATATTTATATCATGATCAAGCATGGCCATACGACTTTCTTTTTCTACTAAATTGGACACCCCCGACACAAAATTACTCATTCCCAACCTAGAATCAGACACTAGAATTGGAGCATACTTACAATTGGGTAAACCTCCATGCATATTCCTTAACACTCATCTCACCTTATCTAATGTTAATGAACTCAAGCACTAAAGATTCTCTCATCTCTAAAGGGGAGAACCTATCCAAAACAACACTCTTGAACCTTTCCCACTCTATGGGAACCATTCCTACAGGTCTAGCCTTTTTCCATTGATTAAACCAAACTTGAGTAATCTCTTTGAGTTGATAAGAAGCCAACTCTGGCTTCTCTAACGGAGTTAATCCCACAAAGTCCAACACCTTAGAGACCTCATCTATAAACTCTTCAGGATCCTCTTCCACCTTGGAGACATATAACTTCGGAGGGTTCACCCTCATAAAATCCCTCACTTTTGAAGCTTCCATACCCACTATTGGGTTCACTGGAGCTACCACATCCCTATTCTCTTGTGCCACCATGGCTTGAGCCTACATATGAAATGCCAACCTATTCTCCGCATTCGACATAGCTGAAGGATTAATTGGAGCTTAAAGAGAAACTTAAAGAGGAACTTCTTGCTCCACATTGCCTTCCTCATTCCTCCTAGCATAAACCCTTGTAGTAGTAATATCCTGAAAACCACAGGACACATATTAGGAGAAAGACCTAATAGAGTTAAACTCTATGGCACAACTTAGAGAATGAACAAGTGAAGTTTCCTAAACATCCAATAGCCTCATATTCATAAATGTGGCGCGCTTCACATTTATGAACGAGACTCTACTAGACGTGGTTTGAGACATCCTAGAACCATTCAAAATATTTTACTCTGATTATCAAGTTTGTCACGACCCAGGGGTACCCCATAAATGTAACTTGGCACATAAAACCCCGAAGGACTCAATGTAAGCCTCTTAGCATATCACAACATAACAAAATAGAAAAGCACAGAAATTTAAAACATTTTCAATACAATCGAAGTCTCATAAACAAAGTGGAAGTCTACTACACTTGTCTCAAACAATCTAATACTTGAATAGAGTTAGGGACACAGCCCGTACAAAAGTCTAATCATAATAGAAAGACATAAATGTAAAGGGTGATCAAGTCCTCGATGCTATGAGGACTCACCAAAACTTCTCTTCTTGATCTACTATGAACCTAGCCACGAGGATGGAAGCCAATATCGACGAATCCTACATTTGATAAGAATGTAGGAAAAATTATGTGTTAGTACAATAATGTACTAAATATGATGGCTAGCACAAATCATCAACATAAGCATATAAGAGGCATTCGTCAACATAAGACATATACCATAATCATAAGAGACAATAACATAAGTCATAAGTATAAGAGATAAAATCATAGTCATAGGTATAATCAATGCATTTAGAACCACATAACATAAGAGAAAACACTTCATAAGTCATGTCAAGGCAAGCTTTTGCACTGCATGGATAAGATCCCATAATCCCACCTATGCTAAGAAAGTCACTTTGAGCCTCATTCCTATTTATAATATTTTGATCTCATCCTTAGCTTATTTCTCATAGACAAGGGAACATTCAGTTTTAGTCACACATATATTAGAAGGGCCTTTCAAGCTACAATCCAAACTAAGCATTCATCATAACCATAAGTCAAAAGCATATTAACTACAAAGATCATCATAACAGAAGAGGAACATACCATAGATACCCTCAAAGCATACTTGTGCAATGTACAAATAAGACCCCATAAATCTCACTCATGCTAAATAAAGCTTCTTGAGTAACCATAGTTCATACTAGACTTGACCTTGTGGGAATTATCCTTAACTGACATAGACCATGTGAGCTTACGTGGAATTTGGTGTTATCCACACCGAAAAGGGTTGTCGTACTTGCCTAAGGTAAGACCATCATTTGTTAGCTTTAGGTGTATCCATTATCTAAATAACCTACGGGGGCACGTAGTTTATGGGATAAACAAATTGTTACTAGAAACCCAGCCTTTCTTAACGGAGGAGCTTCCATCTCATGAGATTGCTTCTAGAAACCTTGCCTTTCTTAATAGGGGAGCTTCCATCTCATATGCAATATCCACTCGGTGCTAAGCATAATTCCCACGGAATACTTTATTAAGTCATAACTTGATTCATGTCTTATGGAAGGATATCTTTGACAATCAATCCAAAAGAGTTCATTATGATAGCTCTTAGATCACCCGTGAGAATAACCTTTCACCTTCTATGTCTTGATATAGATTCAATAGGTGAGAAAGTCTTTCAACCTTAGAATCATGATTTTCTGAGAAAATCTTTCACATCATGTTCATTATCTGTTCATGAGAATAGCCTTTCAATTAACACAACAACATTATCATAGTCATGGACACTTTATTCATAGTCATGCATAAGTGTGTATGTGAGAATAGCCTTTCAACAACATCACAATTACATCATAGTCATAATCACTAAACTCTCAAAGTGTTCTTAAATCATATACATAACCTTCATAAAACATGCATAATATCATATATTGCCCTTTCAAGGGTCAAAGCTCATATCAACCAACACATCTAGAATGACTATATTAGACATGGATATAATCACAATTCAAGTAATCAAATTACTACATGCTTAATCACATATACTCATAATATAGGTCATGTGGGTAAAGTCCTTCCACAATAATACAGTACATAAATCAACATACAAAATAACTTTACTCTCAAAGCCCTAACATTCCTGGTTCATTCATATTAGTTTTTACCCTACATGTCCTAGAAATTACATTCATACCACATGCCTTACTCTCAAAGCAATACTTCACATGGTCATCATGTATGCCTAATTCTCAAGAAAATTTAACCACATGCTTCATTCTTAAGTGATTCTAATCATAATTCATCATATAGCCTCAATCTCAATCAATACCAATCATAGGTTCTCATGTATAATTTAACTTCATTCAATTCATATCTATAAGACTTAATCTTAAACAATCTACAATACATATCATCAATCTTAGAAGATTATCTCTAAATCATCAATTTCCCTTTTCAAGGCATAAAACCCATTTACTTCAATTTCATCTCTCTAGACATGGGTTAGACATGTAAACATGTAATTTCATCTTAAAAAAATGATATACAACTAATTCAATCATAATTTCTCATTATCCACTCAATTGGATCAACATACAACAATACCTACAATATAGGTAATAACCCTAACTAGAGTTGGGGGTTCATCTTCACAATTGGGGGAAACATGGGGGCTTCATGGATGAAAGGGAACCATCAATGAAAAAGCCATAATACCTTCACTACAAAGCCTACCAAGCTTGAAATAATGGAGACTTCACTTGACCTAGCTTAACCCTCTTCTTCTTCTTCCTTGAGTTTTCTACAGAGAGAATTTTTGGAGAGGATGAACTTTGGGGAAATATTTAGGGGTTTGGAAAATAATGAGGTGAATGGGTGTACTTTGAGTTAAAATGACTTATATAGGTGTATAAAACTTAGGCAAAATGACCTCACTTAATACCCTTTAAAAAAGAATTACCCAAAATAACCCCCACTTTAAGTGGGGTGCCCAGGGACTACACCTCTCTTCATGAGTCGTCAAGGGCACCACGGACCTTGAAGGTGCCCTTGGTCCCTTGACCAGTAGTTATGGAACCTTAAATTAACCCCCACATGGTGTACGCAAGACCACGGCCACTCCCATGAGTCGTCTAGGTCTTCACGAGACATGAAGTGGCACGTATGGAGGAGGCCAACTTGGGCAGCTTTGGGGGCCTTACTGTCTCACCACCACGAGTGGCACCACGGGTTGTGGTTGCCACCACGAGTCTTAAAGACCCTTGTGGCAGTGTGGGCAGTGCCCTGGCAAGCTTGGGCAGCCTTGGCCCTTGCTCATTCTCCTTGGTCCTTGCCCCTTTTCCCTTGACGTTAATCCTCACGTTTAGCTCTAGTGCAGACCACCTAAAGTTACAGTGCAAATTGGATGAAAAGATGAAGCAAAAAGGCAATGGACAGGGGCTATTGGCGAATCGCCGACCGGTCAGCAAAGCCCGACTTCCTTCGCTGATTAGCCCCTATAGGTTAAATCTTGTATCAGTATAAATTGACATTTTGAAGAGAGAGAAAGGATAAAAACATTGTGAAAATAGAGATTTAGAACAAAAATACCATTCTTATTGGTTTTGAAGAATTTTTGAAGTAGACTTTGAGTTGGGTGTTGCAATTTGTCATGACCCAGGAGTACACCTTAGAAGTAACATGGCGTACTTGACCCCGAAAGGGTCTCATACAAGTCTTTAGCATATTATAACATAAGATAATAGAAAAGTACGGAAATTTTAAAAACTTTATTGATACAATAGAAATCTTTTATAAAAGCAAGTAGAAGTCTTACTACACTTTGTCTCAAACCATCTAAACTCAACTTTGAATAAAACCTTTGGGACACAGCCCATACAATAGTCTCAAAACATGAAAATGAAAGACATAAAGGAAATAGTGGTTTGTCCTCAAAGCTATGAGGACTCACCAAATCTTCAGCTCATTGCTCCTTAGAAACCAATCCTCAAGAATGGAACTCAGATCATCAAACCCTACATTTGATGAGAATGTAGGCAAAGTATGCGTTAGTAAAAAAGTACTAAATATGATAGCTAGCATAATATCAGAAGAGCATAATATCATAAGGGTTAGTCAACATTAGACATAATCCATAAGCATAAGAAATAATTCGTGAAACATAAACTATAAGCATAAGAGACAATATCATAATCATAAGCAAAGCCTCCAACATAAGCATCATATAAGCCTTTTCAACTCTTGAGTCCTTCATATCACAAGAAAACTATTTCAAGTAGCCTCAAAGCATACTTGTGCAAGGCATGGATAAGACCCCATAATCCCATTCAAGCTAAGTATCCCTTTTGGTTATCATATACATAGTCCATATACATAGTCAAGTCTTAGAGTCTCAAAAGTAGCTTCAAGTCATACTTGTGCAATGTATGAGTAAGACCCCATAATCCAACTCATACTAAGTACCACCTTAGGCCATACTACATACTCATCATATTAGGATCTCATCCTTAGCTTAATTCTCATAACCAAGGGAATCTCTCACCTTTAATCAATCATAACAAGGAAGGCAACTATAGCACAATCATATCTAAACATACATCATATAAGAGAACACTTCTTTAGGCAACCTTAAGTTATACTTGTGCAATGCATGAATAGGACCCTATAATCCTATCCATTCTAAGAACCGCTTTTAGTTCCTCATACTCATACGTCTTGGTTTGGAGACTAGTCCCCCTCTTTAAGCCTTGGAAAACTATGAAACACTCCTTAAGCATACTCTTAGTTCCTTATTAGTTTGAACCCTAGGAGATGCTTCGCAAGAATGTCTAAGTTTATTATTAAGATGGACCCTATGAGATACTTCCTTAAGCATGTCTAAGTCCATTTATGCTTTTGAACACTACGAGGTACTTTTTTAAGTAAGTCTTAGTTCATTGGATATAGAGATTGCAACCCTAACTCCACTAGGTGAAGTCTTACATCTCATGAAACCTAACTTTGGGAAAACCCGGACTCTACTATGTGGGAGTTCCCCCTTTTTACTTGGATAGTCCTCACATCGAATAGGTGTGGTTCTCCTCTTAACTTGGAGCCCGGACCCTACCTTGTGTGACTCTCCCTCTCATTGGTCAATATCAAGTTGGGGCCAAGCAAACACCCCTAGGTTCATTATTAAGCCTTTTTTAATATTCATGTCTCATGGAAGAATGTCCTTGACAATCAATCCATGTTCAAGTGATTCAATCATTTCATGCACTCAGACACTCATAAGGTAGATTAGGTGAGTATAGGCCTTTCACCACAATTCTACCTATTAGACCCCTATTCTCATATAGACTTTACTCTCAAAGACTTAACATTCATAATTCGCTACAATATCTTTACTCTCAAAGCCATAGTAGTAGACACTCATAACTACAAGGCTTACTCTCAAAGCTTTACTTCATACAATCATCATGCATATCTAGATTTCAAGACATTCTACTCATAAGCTTCACCTTTAAGCAATTCTAGTCATAATTCATCATATAAGGTTCAACTTCAAACTTTAATAGTCATGATTAATAATGTGTACTATAATCCACCTCCATTCATGTCCACATGTCTATATTCATGAACAATTACCATACAATTCATCTATTCTAGAAGATCAATCTATAAATCCTCAATTTCACCTTTCATGGCATAAACCCACATAATATCAATTTCATCAATTAGTCTAGGGTTAACCATGGAAAACATATAGATTCATCATAATATCATGATTCAATACCAAAACAATCATAAACAAGTACTGTCCACTCAATTGGAATCATACTCAACACTACCCATAACATATGGAGAAACCCTAGCTAGAATTGAGTTTTATCTTCACAACTGGGGGAAATATAGGGGGCTCCATGGATGGAAGAATCCAAGGAAGAATAAGCTATCATACCTTGATTATAAAGCCCTCATAAAAATTGTATCAATGGAGGAAGTTGACCTAGCTTGACCCTCTCTTCTTCTTCTTCTTGGGTTTTCCAAACACAGGATTTTTCAGAAGATGAACTTTGGGATCTTTTGGGGTTTTGGAGTTAATGACTTAGTTGGGGTGTTTAATGACTTGAAATAGTCTATTTATGTGTATAAAGTCCATATAAAATGACCCCCACTTAAAACTAACTAAAAATGAATTTACTAAAAAGTCCCTCATTAGGCAGGCCACTCCCAAGCACCACGACAAGGCTCACGAGCTGTGGTCCTTGGGCAGTGGCTATGGCTTGGTGTCTTGGCCTTCACAATTTGAAGGCACCTTCACGTGCCTTCCCACGGTCCGTGGTCAAGACCACTGGCCGTGAAGTGGCTCGTGAAGGTGAGCCACTTTGAGGCATCCCTTACAGAGCCATGCCTTGCATTCATGAACAACACCATGAGCCGTGGTCCACACCACTGGCCGTCGTGGTGGTCGTGGAGTTGAGGCAGTGTGCCTCAATATTGGGGCAGCCTTGGCCTTTACCTAGGCTCTTTCCCCTTTGCCTTGGCTCATGCCCTCTTGTCACGACCCAGGGGTACCCCCTAGACGTAACATGGTTTACTTGACCCCGGAGGGGTCTCATAAAAGCCCTTAGCATAATCATAACATAGGACACGGTAATGATGCGGAAAAAATTAAAACTTTTACAATAGAAATCTTTTCATAAACGAAAATCATAAGAGTCTAGACTTTGTCTCACTCACCATCTAAAACATTAAAATACAAAGTTTGGGACCTAGCCCTTTACATCAACAAAGTCTCAATATACGAAGTACAATAGAAACTAAGAAATAGATAATCAGTCCTTGAACTTGAGGACTCACTAAGCTTAGGGAATAGTCAACCCAAGCTTCACTTGAAAGGATAAATACGTCTCAACAATCGGAACCTACACTTATAAGAAAATGTAGAGAAAATGGGTTAGCACAATTAATTGTACCAAGTATAGAGCCATGCATAAAAATCCTTAAAACAGGCATAAATGGGACATTTAGTTGAAATCATGCCTTTTTCAAGTTTAAAAGCCATCATGCACATTTAGAGTAATTACAAGACCAAATCATACCATAAGTAACCCTAGGCTACCATAATCATACAAAACTCATCTTGGCCTCATACATGGTCAACACTCTTAGACAAAGAGGCATTCATGTTCATAGTTCATAATAAAGGAATTCACTCTTATATCAGTTCAAATCATGCATACATACATTCATACATCTTCATGTCATAAGTAAACCACACCATAGCCCCTTTATAAGTCTACTTGTGCAATGTACAAGTGCAGTCCCATACCCCCACTCATACTAAGCAAGCTTATTAAGAAGTCATGGACATAACTCATATTCATGTTCATGTTCATATTCATGGTTCATAGTCATGGTACATATTCATGTAAAACATACATTAACTGATAAATTATCATGTCATCAAGCACACACCACAATCACTCTCAAGCTTACTTGTGCAATGCATAAGTGAAGTCCCATACCCCCACTCACACTAAGTAAAAGCCTTTAAGTAATCATAGCACATGATTCATATTCTTGTTCATGGTTCATATTCTTGTTCTTATCATCCCATGGATCATGTTCTTGTCATGTTGGGAAATATAGCCTTAACCGACATAGACCATGTGAGCTTCAAGGAATCCGTTGTCATGAACCCACACTGAAAAGAGGTGTTCTACTTGCCTAAGGTAGAACTAACATGTTTAGCTTATAGGCGTATGCACTAGCTAAGAACCTATGTGGGAACATAGTTATGGGATAGGGAGATTCCTACTAGAAATGCGAACTAATTGAGGTAAAAGGTTTCCATCTCTTGTTCCTATCCACTCGGTGCTAAACTTAATTATCTTTAAAAAATCATGTTAAGTATTTAATTTATAATCATGTTCATAGAAGAATGCCTAGCACTCAAACCATCATGGTATCATGGTAGCTCATGGATTCTTTAGGTGAGAATGGCCTTTCACCCTTAGAATCCTTAGTATGTGGGTAACCCTTTCACATAATGTTCATGGTGTTTTCATAAAAGTGTTCTTTGAATCAACACAACATTAATATCATAATCGTAGTCCTTTCAAACATAGATATGTGTAAGGGTGTAGGGGAGGAGGATCTTGCATCAATACTACCAATACACAGTAGCCATAGGAGCATCATTACATAGGTATATCATGAGTTCATATAGAATTTTCATCAACATATACAAACCCTAGCAATTAGCCCTTCTAGGCTATAAACCACATTCAACCCTAACTTTTTGTAATCACTACATTATATAGGGGAAATGATGATTCAGTAACATAATTCATGTAAACATAATTAATTATCAAACTTCCACGATCAATCAAGACACACCTTAGTTTACAATTTAGGAAGAAAGGGGAATCATGGGTCCATAGGATATTTTCATCAAAATCCATCAATAATCCATTAATCCAACCATAAATCATCATAATCAATCATAAGAAACCATAATTAAACAACTGAAATCGTTTTGGAAGGAGACCCATAATGTAGATTGAAAACCCTAGGTTTTGAAGTCTTAAAAACATAGTTTGAAGGAGCTCCTTGGGTGATAGCTACCCAAGGATGAAAAGCACCCATACCTTAGCTTGATTTCCACAAGAAATTGGAGAAGAAAGGCTGGTTCTTGAATCCCTAGCTTGACCATGACTTGGCTCTTCAATGGAGTCCTAGAGAGAGAATTTTTAAGAGAGGGAAGTTGGTTTCTAAGTTGAGTATTTTGAGTTATGAGGAGTTAAGAGAAGTTTAATGACTTAAAACTATTTATATGGGTAAAAAATAACTATTAATAACCGTCCCCACACATTACTTAATTAATTAGAATTTACTTAAAAGGTTTGACCCTTGGCCGAAATGCTAGACAGCATTGCAGACCCCATCCACGACTCCAATCCATGAGGCGTGGATGGATCCGCAGACCATACTGGTCACTTGTGGATTGGTTCTGAGGCTGGTCTTTTGGCCTTGGTCTAGGACTCATCCACGAGCCCCCATCTACAGAGCGTGGAATGGTCCATTGACCGTGTTTTGCAAGCATGGTTTGTGACTGGAACTTGGAGATTTTGGGGGAGTTGGGGGGAGACTATGTATTGACTCACGACTCCTATCTACAGGGAGTGAGTCAACCCACGACTCGTGGGTGTCCCATTCATGGATGATGTTGCTTTTGGACAGCTTTTGAGCAACCCCTTGGCCCTCATCAAGGACCCTTGGGGGGTCCTTGAGGGGGCCATGCCTTGACGTTTAGGGACTAAAACACTAGTGCTAACCTAGGGAGGTCATTTTACGACTCTTATCTTGACATTAACCATTTTTAGGATACCAGACTACATGTTAGGCTTTAGCTTACGTCATTAGATTTTTGGGGTGTTACATTATCCCCCACATGGGAACATTCGTCCCCGAATGATGATCTAGACACCAAACTAAGTTAGAAACATTAGACTAACACCCATCATGCATAAAACATAAAAATGTGCTAAAACTAAAAATGCACTAATCACAACATGCACAATTTCAAAGGTGGAAACTTCAACTCCATCTCAAGCCATGGTCAATGCAACATGAAACTTACCAATTCACATAAACATGGGAGGAACTACCTTCTCCAACTCAATTAAGCTCAACACGACAATATGGAGCTATTAAGTCATTTCAATAAAACATATCTAAGCATGTTCATCAATTCACCTCATGAAGTCAAAAATGCAATCGTCATACTAAAATGCAAATAAACATGAGGATCATATAAATTATGAAAACTCAATTTATGCTAAACATGAATTCTCACAAGAACATGCACAATATAAAGAAATCATGGAAACTCATACCATACACATGACTCCCAAAACACTTAAAACTTAAGAGGAATTACTTACCTCAAGTTTGAATAGGAGTAGAAGGAAAAAGATGGGGAAAATGGGACTTCATATCGGCCTCGGCCTCCCATGTAGCACCCTCAACTAAGTGATTCATCCATAGAACCTTAACAAAAGCTACTTCCTTATTTCTCAACCTCTTCACTTGCCGGTCCAAAATCTCAATCGGGACTTCTTCATAAGAAAGGTTCTCATCAACTCCTAAACCCTCTAAAGGAAGGATGGATGATGTTTCCGTAATCAAGACACAACTTCCAATGCAAGTGTCTATAATTATACAATAGTAAAGTAACCAAACAAATGGTTGGGATCGTTCCCACAGGGAGTTGCTTTGAGAATTAGTAGAAAAATAAAATTAAGTTCTAATTAGTCATAGCTGAAAACATTGTCGAATGCAAACATACTAAATCTACGGGGTGACACAAAAGTGTCAATTAACGATGAGATTTTGTCACAAGTAAGTAAAAGCAAGCAAAAATGCAAATAGTACTAATCAAGGAGATGGGGTTCTTGGGATGTGATAGGAATACGGGATAAGCTAGACTATTGGGTACATGCTATTGATAATAAATCCGTTGAATATTTGTGACTAGGCTAGACTATAGAGGGGGTAAATTCTCTCTCGAGCAACTTACCCCGAATCAAATGGGTTCCTCTCGGACATCTACTTGCCGCATGAAGAACAACTTCCGCCTTAACCCACTCACTCTCTCAAGCTGAGTGTGTGGGAGAAGGACTAGGGTTCACTCTCTCGAGTTGAACCTCATGTCGACCCAATCCCACCGGCCATCAATTTAGTAGTCTTAGTTTAACGACCTCTCCCTCGAGCAAGCCAAAAACACAAAGGTGAAATCGTATTTGCAACTACAATTTCATTAAGGTCCACCACAACTACTAAACAAAATCACATCTAAACAATAAATAAATCATCGACAAGCAAGACGAAACAAATAATCTAACCCATATTCACAAAATCACACCCCAAGAATTGGGGTTTTAGCTAGCCATGTAAAAGAGATAGAAATTTATATCAATATGAGTTTGCATTCAAATGGGTATGAATATTTAAGTCTCAAAACAGGCCAAGTGAAGAATTCACAAGACCCAAGTCCAAATTCTTGGAGTTGAAACCCTTTGAATCTCCAAGCTCTTTAAAACCCTCTCCAAACTTAGAACTCAAAAATTCTATATTAAAAATATGATATTAAAAATCTGATACTAAGCTACAACTCTTCAATGAGTATTTATAGTTTTCAAAAATCTGTGCTGCAAGGGATCATTCGGCATCGTTAGCGAGATCGCCGTTCAACTCGGTGATCCACCCTTTGGTAGGTTTCATCGTTGTCTTGCTCTATCCTTCAGCATCGTCGTGTTTGGATCATTGGGTGACATAGTATAGCTTGACAGAACTACTCGGCGATACGCCGACAGCTCCTATTCACCACCAATTTGATCCTTTTCTTCAGGGTTCAGCATACTAGAACAACAGGAGAGGATAAGACGTTTTGGCGACTCGCCGAATGGGTTCGGCGATTCTCAGATCTTCAGTTCTTCATTTTTTTAGGTGCCTTTGTTCCTTTTTTGCTAAGTAGTATCCATGCTTTCCTTCAAACTCCAAATACCTGAAACTTAAGGGTTTTCATCAGATATTGAGATAAAATATGCATTTGAGGACACTAATTCTATCGAAATATTGCCCTAAATGAGTCCAATTTGTGGACTCATCAATACCCCCAACTTAAACTTTTGCTTGTCCTCAAGCAAACTTAAGTTCAGCCGTTCAAAAAGGGTGTCTCGGACAGTGCTACACAAGGCTCAATCATAAATGCACACAAAAAGGCTCAATTTACTCATGCGAAGGTCAAATGTGTACTCAAAGTTTCAAGTTGTGACACACCATTATCAAAGAATCTCAAGCTCACCATACTTGCTTCAAATGCAAGTTCAAGCTCAACTAAAGTGTTCAATTGCCCTCACACAAAGAATGATTCCATATTCACACATAATGGTTCAATAATTTAAAGTTTCGGAATCAAATGCAACGCTCACACTCACAAAGATGAACATAATGCATGACTTCACCCATAGGTCTGGCCGTATTTTCTAATTGACACTTGCTTCAGCTCACTCAAGATCAAAAGGGTCTTTTCAAGGCTTGTAATGGGGATGAGTGCAAAGATATGGTCATTTAGGCTTAGTGACTTTCATCCTCATGAAATGTGGTACTCACAACACTCCCTCTCCTCTTCTTTCATCACTTTATTTAGTGCTCATAAGTCATCCCATTATTCAGTTCCATGTATTGTTTGGAACCCCATTTCTTTTTACATTTCTTATAACTTTATTTCACAACTTTTTCTTTTTCTTTTCTTTTCTCTATTTTTTTTGTATGGAGGGGTTCCATTTTTCTCAACACCCTGGGTTAAAGGGGACTTTTCTTGCACTTCTTGACTTGCTTTCTCTTTCCACCACACCCCCAACTTAGGCTTTTCGCCTAAGTTGGCTATTCGATCAACCATAATTCAAGAGGATTATAGGTAGTAGATTAAGAAAGGTCATGTTTTCATCAAGTTTCTTCCAAAGAAAGGTAAGGCTCAAGCCGTGTTCAAAAGAGGTTCACACACTCACAAGGTAGGCCACAAAAGAGGTATATGAAAAATTGGCTCACACTCTTCGAAGTTGCCTAAGATCATATCAAGAGATGGCCTTACTTATTCGACCGGACCAACGGGGCAAATTCTAGGTGTTATCATGCATGGTTCATAGTAAGCTCATCACACAAGGCATCGACACCAAAGTCAAACAAGACTCCACACTTTCGCTAGTGTGCAACATTCATTACAAGACAATCAATTCGATAATTGGCTAGTCATAATGAGATGCAAAGAGTTCACATATTGACTATGTAACTTCACTTGGTCTCATCGTAGCCTCACATTTATGTTCGTTCAATTATGAGCAATATTTGATTCATCGATATTGATCAATACCGAGACTCAAATTTACTAAAGAACAGCCACATTCAAATGCATACAAGAGGTGGCAAAAAATGTTCGGAAGGGTAAAAAATCATTTACAATTAAAAGCAAAGAGCCACAAGCTCAAACCTTCCACAAAAAGCAGTGTATAACACGAATTTAGCTCAAAGGCCAATATATAAACAAAACTAATATGCACAAAGGTGGGCCTCACCCCCACCACAAACAAAAATCATTTGTCCTCAAATGCGAACGAAAATATCCGAATGTAAAATGAAGTAAGATAGAGAGGGAGGTAAAGTGGGGATCATGTCTACGCAGTCGCTCTATCTGTTTGGGCATCAGTGCCCGGTGCATAAGTCTGGACTTGGGCCTCTATACCCGGTTCACCTCAAAAGGACTAGCAGTATCAGAGCCACTAGGAGTTGCTATGGATGTATCTATCAAAGAAGCCTGCACAACAGTATCTACCATGGCCTCCTCTGTCTCAGTAAGGCCCTCATATCCTTGCCTTTATCTCCAGGTGGACATTCTTGTCTACCCTTCTTTGGAAAATTTGGTCCCCTTTCATTTATAGTGCTACCCTGTACTCTTTTTCGGGGTGGCATGACAATATTGGTCTTTACCATATCTTCAGGATACTTAGACTTCTCCCTGCTAGACTCAACAATATGCAAGCACAACCCCACAAGATTTAACCGATTTTAAGGCACAAAAATATGGGATTTTAACAATATAAACACTACATGAAAGATTTTCAGAGGCATAAGCAAAAACAATTTAGATCAGAGAGGCCCAACACACATCACTAAGATAAGATCATTGCAAATGAGTACAAAATTGCTACAAATAAATTCGGGGTTAGGAAAACCAACCTTAGATACCGATAAAATACTTTTGAAATGCTAGGCGGTAATGTAATCCACTCCGAACACAAATCAATGACTAAAATACTTTAAAATTGCAAAAATATAGAAAGTAAGGTGCGGGTGTGAGTTTGTGACGATTGAAAGTGAGGAAAAGGGAAGAGTTTGAAAGTTTAAGCTTTTGGATTTTTAACAAACAATCTAGTTCTCGCCCATTCAACGACATTAGTCGTGCTCGCCGACCCACTCGGTGACTCGCCAAGTGGTCACTTACAACGCCAAGTTTTACAAGATCCTCAGTTCGTGTGGGGGTCTAAATGGCGGATTAGATCGGGGTCGCCGACCTAGTCGGTGATTCGCCAATAATTTCTTAGGCTCGCCGACTTTTACAGACTCCAATGTAAAATTGCCTTAAGTCCAACGGCGGTCTGGGTCGGGGTCACCAACCTCTTCGGTGATGCACCAACTAGACCTTTTGCTCGCCAATCTGCACTTTTCAACAACTTTCCCACTTTGAGCTACACAAACAACACACCATTATTTCTTAAAGAAAAAATAAAGCGATAAGGGGTCTTGGGTTGCCTCCCAAGCAGCGCCTTAGTTAACTTTGTGGACGACGCAAGTTAACACCTAATCCTCATCTTCAGAGTCGGCCATGGTGTCATTAGGTGACTCCTCGCTGCTATGTAAGAAGATTTTTCCTATCAATTGATTTATATGGGTGTCCTATAGCTGATTAATCAGGGAATTGGAAGTTGTCGTTTGATTCAGCATTTTGATGTTCTCTTTTATCTCTTTCAACACGTTATCTTGTTCATCGATCTTGTGTTGAATGAGTGAGAGGAATTTTTCATTTTACCCACTTTCCTACTTTTTTCCCTTTTCGCACTTGTGAAGGGGAAAGTGCTTGTCCTTTTTCGTGGACTGCTCTTCCAATTCCGTGACTTTCTTGGTTAAGCAATTCAACTGAGTTAACATTGTAGCCCACTCTTGTTTTCTCTTTGTTTCCTCATTGGTATTAACCATGCCGTCAAGGAGTTTGGCTACTACTTCATAGGGTTGTTGTAACAAGCAACGCTCAAAATATTGGTAAGCGGTACGTCTATTTTCGGGTCCAAGACCCCTATAAAAGCACTCTAGTAGCACTTTATCAGGCATCCCATGATTTGGGCATGGGTGTAGTACTGCCTGGAATTTTAGCCACATCTCTTGGATGGTTTCACCCCCTACTTGCTTGAATGTCAGGAGCTTGTCCCTAAGGTTCAACAATTTTAGAAAGGGGCTATCCGTTTGATACCCATAGCTTTCATTCTCACTCATTCTTCCTGAAATAGTCACACAAACAAAAAAAAAAAACTAAAAAATAAAGTTAGTAAAATATGACTAAGAAGAACAAAAATTTTACTAAACTAAAAATTCTCAAATAACACCACTCCCCAGTAGAGGCGCCATTTTGATGTTTGCGTAATCAAGACACAACTTCCAATGCAAGTGTCTACGATCATACAATAGTAAAGTAACCCAACCAAGGGTTGGGATCGTTCCCACAGGGAGTAGTTTTGAGAATTAGTAGAAAAATAAAATTAAGTTCTAATAAACATTTTCGAATACAAACATACTAAATCTAAGGGGTGACGCAAAAGTGTCAATTAACAATGGGATTTTGTCACAAGTAAGTAAAAGCAAGAAAAAATGCAAAGAGTACTAATCAAGGAGATAGGGTTCTTGGGATGTGATAGGAATACGGGATAAACTACACTATTGGGTACATCCTTTTGATAATAAATCCGTTGAATATTTGTGACTAGGATAGACTATAGAGGGGGTAAATTCTCCGTCGAGCAACTTACCCCGAATCAAATGGGTTCCTCTCGGACATCTACTTGCCGCATGAAGAATAGCTTCCGCCTTAACCCACTCACTCTTTCAAGCTGAGTGTGTGGGAGAAGGACTAGGGTTCACTCTCTCGAGTTGAACCTCATGTCGACCCAATCCCACCGGCCATCAATTTAGTAGTCTTAGTTTAACGACCTCTCCCTCGAGCAAGCTGAAAACGCAAAGGTGAAATCGTATTTGCAAATACAATTTCATTAAGTTCCACCACAACTACTAAACAAAATCATATCTAAACAAGAAATAAATCATCATCAAGAAAGACCCAACAAATAATCTAACCCATATTCACAAAATCGCACCCCAAGAATTGGAGTTTTAGCCAGACATGTAAAAGAGATAGAAATTTATACCAATATGAGTTTGTATTCAAATGGGTATGAAGATTTAAGTCTCAAAGCAAGCCAAGAGTGAAGAATCCACAAGACCCAAGTCCAAATTCTTGGAGTTGAAACCCTTTGAATCTCCAAGCTTTTCAAAACCCTCTCCAAACTTAGAACTCAAAAATTCTATATTAAAAATCTTATTCTAAGCTACAACTCTTCAATGAGTATTTATAGTTTTCAAAAATCTATGCTGCAGTGGATCATTTGGCATTGTTAGTCAAGATCGCCGATCAACTCGGTGATCCGGCCTTTAGTAGGTTTCATTTTTGTCTTGCTCTATCCTTCAGAATTGTCGTGTTTGGATCATTGGGTGACATAGTACAGCTTTGCGGAACTATTTGGCGATACACCGACTGCTCCTATTCACCACTGATTTGATCTTTTCCTTCAGGGCTCAGCACACTGGAACAAAACGCGAGGATAAGACCTTTTCGCGACTCGCCGAATGGGTGCGGCGATTGTCAGATCTTTATATCTTCATTCTTTCAGCTGCCTTTGTTTCATTTTTTGCTAAGTAGTGTCCATGCTTTCCTTCAAACTCCAAATACCTGAAACTTATGGGTTTTCATCAAATATTGAGATAAAATATGCATTTGAGGACACTAATTCTATCAAAATATAGCCCTAAATGAGTCCAATTTGTGGACTCATCAATGGACACCGGATCACCAATACATTTCTTAAGCATGGAAACATGAAACACCGAGTGAATCGGAGCCAAATAATTAGGCAAGTCCAATTCATATGCAACTTTCCCAACACCTTTCAAGATTTGGTGTGGGCCCACATACCAGGGACTAAGCTTCCCTTTCTTGCCAAACCTCATCACACCTTTCATAAGTGAGATTTTCAAGTAGATCCAATCACCAATCTCGAATTCAAGATCCCTCTTTCTAACATCGGCATAAGATTTTTGCCAATTTTGGGCCATTTTGAACCTTTCTATAATAAGTCAAACTTTTTCAATGGCATCATAAACTAGTTTGGGACCAATTAGAGCAAACTCACCTACTTCAACGAACCAACCAGAGATCTACATCTCCTACCATAAAGTGCTTCAAACGGAGCCATGGCAATGCTTGAATGGTAACTATTGTTGTAGGAAAATTCTACCAATGGGAGATGATCGTCCCAATTACCCTTGAAATCAATCAGACACTCCCTCAACATGTCCTCTAAGGTTTGAATGGTGCATTCGGCTTGACCATCCATTTGAGGGTGGAAAGAGGTACTAAGTTTAACACCTAGTCCTTGTTGGAATGCCTTCCAAAAATGTGACATAAATTGAGTAACCCGATCCGATATGACAGACAAGGGAACCCCATGAAACTTCAGTATTTTTTTGATGTACAACTTAGCATAATCTTCCACCGAAATAGAGATCTTGACGGGAAGGAAGTGGGCTGATTTAGTCATCCTATCAATGACCCAAATAGAATTATGTTGCCTTCGAGTACGAGGCAAACCCACAACAAAGTTCATATTCACCTCCTCCCACTTCCAAGTGGGAATATTTATATCTTGGAACAAACCTCCCGATTTTAGGTGTTCGGCCTTAACTTGTTGACAATTCAGACATTTGGCTACGAAACCCTCTATATCATTTTTCATGCCATTCCACCAATAGACTTCTCGTAAATCACGGTACATCTTGGTGGTTCTCAAATGAATACAATACTGCGAACCATGAGCCTCTTCTAAAATTTGCTCTCTCAAGCCGTCAACATCCAAAACACATAATCTACCTTGGTACCTAAGCACTCCATCTCCCCCTTGGGAGAAAGCCTCAACGGACTTGTTGAGCACCGATTCTTTCAACTCCATCAAAATTGGATCAAGGTGTTGCTTAGACTTCACATCAACTACAGAGGTTGATTCGGAACTATGATGGACCATAACTCCACCCTTGGTGGAATCTACAAGTTGGACACCTAGTTGGGCCAACCTATGCACATCATGAACTAATTCTTTCTTCTCATCTTCTACATGAGCCATACTACCCATGGACAATCTAATTAGGGCATCTGCCACTACATTAGCCTTGCCGGGATGGTAAATGACACTCATGTCATAATCCTTTAGAAGCTCTAACCACCTTCTTTGTCGGAGGTTCAAGTCTTTTTGGCTAAACACATATTGAAGACTGTTTTGGTCGGTAAACACATATACATGGACCCCATATAAGTAATGTCTCCATATTTCAAAGCAAAAACGACCGTCGCTAGTTCAAGGTCATGAGTCGGGTAATTTTTCTCATGAACCTTGAGTTACCGTGACGCATAGGCAATCACTTTACCATGTTGCATAAGGACACATCCCAAACCCACTCGAGAAGCATCACAATACACTACAAACCCAGCGGTCCCTCCGGTAAGGTCAACACTGGAGCGGAGGTAAGTCTATCTTTCAATTCTTGGAAGCTTTTCTCACAAGCCTCCGACCACACAAACTTAACTTTCTTTTGAGTCAAGGCCGTCAATGGAGAAGAAATTGAGGAGAAGCCCTCAACCAACCTTCTATAATAACCGGCCAAAACCAAAAATCTTCTAATATCGGTAGGGGATAGAGGCCTAGGCCTAATCTTGATTGCATCCATTTTCTTAGGATCCACCTCAATACCCATGCCCGACACAATATGACCAAGGAAGGCAACCCTTAGCCAAAACTCACATTTACTAAACTTAGCATGTAATTGGTGGTCTTTAAGGACTTGCAACACAATTCTCAAATGCTTCATATGATCACCCTCACTCCTTGAATAGATCAAAATATCGTCAATAAAGATGATTACAAACGAATCAAGATATTGCCTAAATACCCTATTCATTAGATCCATGAATGCTGTCGGGGAATTTGTTAGACCAAAGGACATGACTAGGAATTCATAGTGACCATATCTTGTTCCGAAGGCCGTTTTAGGAATGTCAACCCCTCTCACCCTTAGTTGGTGATAAACCGACCTAAGGTCAATCTTCGAAAAGTAACTCGCCCCTTAGAGTTGGTCAAACAAATCGTCAATTCTAGGGAGAGGGTACTTATTCTTTATAGTGACCTTGTTCAATTGGCTGGTGGTAATCAATACACATCCTAAGAGACCAATCTTTCTTTTTCACAAATAATTCCAGTGCACCCCACGAAGATATGCTTGGTTGAATAAAACCCTTATCTAGCAAATCCTTGAGTTGTGCCATTAATTCTTTCAATTCGGCCGGAGCCATCCCGTAAGGGGGAATTGATATGGGTTGAGTATCTGATAAAAGATCAATGCCGAAGTCTACTTCCCGTTAGGGAGGAATTCTAGGCAAGTCATCAGGAAAGACTTCTGGAAACTCCCTCACTTCGGGGACCGACTCTAAAGGAGGAGTCTCGGACTCAACATCCATTACCTTTACAATATGGTAGATACACCCCTTAGAAATTATTTTTCTAGCTTTTAGACATGAAATGAATCGACCTCTAGGGATTGAACTTCCCCTCTTCCATTCTAAAATGGGCTCATTTGAAATTGAAACTTTACTACCCGAGTTCTACAATCAATGGAAGCAAAACAAGCATGCAACCAATCCATCCCCAAATGACATCAAAGTCCAACATATCTAATTCTACTAGATCAACCAAAGTGACTTTATCAGACAATGAAATGGGACAACTCCTAAAATCTCTTTTAGCTACAACGGAGTCACCTAGCGGGGTAGAAATGAAAAAGGGTTCTTCTAAGACATCAGGGAGTACATCAAATTTCATAGCCACAAAAGGAGTAAAAAAAGACAAAGTGGCACCGGGGTCTAATAATGCATAAACATCAATGGAAAATACTTGCAACATACCATTAACAACGTTCGGAGAACCCTCTTGATCACTTCGGGATTGGAGGGAATAAAAGTGATTCTTCTTGGGAGCATCAGAATTTGAGCCACTAGGAGGGACTTGCTTACCCTCTCTCCCTTAAACTTTAAGCATGGAACAATCCCTTACCATATGACCACTCTTCCCAAAATGGAAACAACCATCCGTGCCAACAAAGCACTTCCCCTCATGTTTCTTGCCATACTTGGCACAAGTAGGTCTTGTCATCGAAGATCCTCCACTATTGCCTCCTTGAGGCTTAGGGTTAGACACCCTATCTTTCTTGACCATTGGAGTGTTAGAGGAGCATTGGTCGGAGAACCTTCTCTTAAACCTTGGTTTACCTTGACTCTCAAACTTACCCTTGGAAGAATTCCCATCATCGGTCCTTGCCTTCTTCACCTCCATATTTTTCTTCCTAATTTTTGTCCCATCAAACTGTTGAGCATAAACCATTAGACGGGATATGTCAATATCATTATGTAGCATCGCTGCACGACATTCTTCTAAAATCAACTTGGACACTTTAGTCACAAACCGACACATCTCATCTGTCGGATTTGACACCAAGGACAGAGCATATTTGGACAACTTAGTGAATTTAAGAGAGTATTCGTGAGCACTCATACCTCCTTGACGAAGGTTGATAAATTCCTCCACCTTTTCTTCCCTCTTTTCTCGTGGATAGAACTTATCAAGGAATGCCTTCTTGAACACTTCCCAACTTATGGGACCCACCCTTATAGGCCTATTATCCTTCCATTGAGTATACCATACTTTGGCCATATCCTTCAATTGGTAGGTGGCTAGTGCGGCTTTTTCATTAGAAGTCACCCTCATAGCATCAACTATCTTGTACATCTCTTCCACAAATTCTTGTGGATCTTCATCAACTTTGGAACCAAAGAACATAGGAGGGTTCATCCTTGTGAGGTCTCCCAACCTTAAAGCCATGGTACTCACATTAGGGTTTACCCAGGGCCTAACATCTTGGTTGGCTTGGGCCGTTATAGATTGGGCTTGAATGGTGATGGCTCAAGTTTAAACCGTCATGAGCTTAGTCAATGTTTGGAAAACCGCCCTTATTTCCACATTAGTCATGACCCCTTCATCATTAGGAACTTGAGGGTCTGGAGGAGCTTGGGGAGAAAGTCCCTCATTCACATTCTCTTCTTCTGCCCTCCTTGTATTAGCCCTTCTTGTTTTCATATCCTATATACACAAGAAAAGAGTTAGGAAAAAAGACTTCATAGAGTTAAACCCCTAAGAAAATGTAGAGAAAATGGGTTAGTACAATTAATTGTACTAAGTATGGAGCCATGCATAAATATCCTTAAAACATGCATAAAAGGGACATTTAGTTGAAATCATGCCTTTTTCAAGTTGAAAAGCCATCATGCACATTTAGAGTAATTACAAGATCAAATCATATCATAAGTAACCCTAGGCTACCAAAATAATACAAAACTCATCTTGGCCTCATACATTGTCAACACTCTTAGACAAAGAGGCATTCATGTTCATAGTTCATAATAAAAGAATTCACTCTTATATCAACTCATATCGTTCATACATAGATTCATACATCTATATGTCATAAGTAAACCACACCATAGCCCCTTTATAAGTCTACTTGTGCAATGTACAAATGAAGTCCCATACCATTACTCGTACTAAGCAAGCTTATTAAGAAGTCATGGACATAGCTCATATTCATGTTCATGTTCATGTTCATATTCATGATTCACGCTCATGGTTCATAGTCATGGTACATATTCATGTAAAGCATACATTAACTGATAAATCATCATGTCATCAAGCACACACCACAATCACTCTCAAGCTTATTTGTGCAATGCATAAGTAAAGTCCCATACCCCCACTCACACTAAGTAAAACCCTTTAAGTAATCATAGCACATGACTCATGTTCTTGTTCATAGTTCATATTCTTGTTCTTTTCATGCCATGGATCATGTTTTTGTCATGTAGGGAAATATAGTCTTAACCAACATAGACCATGTGAGCTACATGGAATCCGGTGTCATGAACCCACATCGAAAAGAGGTGTTCTACTTGTCTAAGGTAGAACTAACATGTTTAGCTTATAGGTGGATCCACTAGCTAAGAACCTATGTGGGCACATAGTTATGGGATAGGGATATTGCTACTAGAAACCCAAACTAACTAAGGTAAAAGGTTTCCATCTCTTGTTCGTATTCACTCAGTGCTAAGCTTAATTCCCTTTAAAAAATCATGTGAAGTCTTTACTATATAATCATGTTCATGGAAGAATTCCTAGCACTCAAACCATCATGGTGTCATGGTAGCTCATGGATTCTTTAGGTGAGAATGGCCTTTCACCCTTAGATTATTTAGTATGTGGGTAAACCTTTCACATCATGTTCATGGTGTTTTCATGAAAGTGTTCTTTGAATCAACACAACATTATTATCATAATCGTAGTCCTTTCATGCATAGATATGTGTAAGGGTGTAGGGGAGGAAGATCTTGCATCAATACTATCAATACACAATAGCCATAGGATCATCATTACATAGGTATATCATGAGTTCATATAGAATCTTCATCAAAATATACAAACCCTAGCAATTAGCCCTTCAAGGCAATCAACCACATTCAACCCTAACTTCTTGAAATCACTACATTATATAGGGGAAATCATGAAGCAATAACATAATTCATGTAAACATAATCAATTGTCAAACTTCCATGATCAATCAAGACACACCTTAGTTCACAATTTAGGAAGAAAGGGGAATCATGGGTCCATAGGAGATTTTCATCAAAATCCATCAATACTCCATTAATCCAACCATAAATAATCATAAACAATCATAATAAACCATAATTAAACAATTGAAATCTTTTTGGAAGGAGACCCATAATGTAGATTGAAAACCCTAGGTTTTGAAGTCTTAAAAATATAGTTTGAAGGGGCTCCTTGTGTATCGCTACCAAAGGATGAAAATCACCAATAAATTAGCTTGATTTCCACAAAAAATTGGAGAAGAAAGGCTGGTTCTTGAATCCCTAGCTTGACCTTTACTTGGCTCTTCAATAGAGTCCTCGAGAGAGAATTTTTTAGAGAGGGAAGTTGGTTTCTAATTTGAGTCTTTTGAATTATGAGGAGTTAATTGAAGTTTAATGACTTAAAACTATTTATATGGGTCAAAAATAACTATTAATAACCATCCCCACCCATTACTTAAATAATTAGAATTTACTTAAAAGGTTTGACCCTTGGCTGAAATGCTTGACAGCATTGCAGACCCCATCCACGACTCCCATCCATGGGGTGTGGAAGGATCCATGAACCGTACTGGTCACTCATGGATTGGGTCTGAGGATGGTCTTCTTTCCTTTGTCCCAGACTCATCCACGAGCCCCCATCTACAGGGCGTGGAATGGTCCACGGACCGTTGATATTGAAATGACCCAAAAAGTTCTTAAAAATGTGCTTCGGAAGTTACCGGAAACTTGTTTAGCTATATATAAAAAATATCCATTTCGTTTTTCGAAAATCCGACTTCATATTCTTGTTTAGGGGGTCAAATTGAGTGGGAAATGGGTCTAACCCAAATTTTAGAGCAACCGTATCAAAATCCGAAATTTCCAAGTGAAGCGTTTTTCGAGGGTCTACTTTGGAGGGTCATAT
>JAJOOR010022480.1:0-14997 GCA_036250505.1 Solanum acaule | reverse complement strand
AGTAGAACCATGAGACTTTTGAGCCTAAAGCCATTGTTCGTACTTCGTACACACTTTGCATAAAGAAAAAAGGAACAAAATATAAGAGTAACAAAAAAATGACAACAAAGTAACAGCAACAAATCATTAGTGTGAATATATTTCTTCAACAGCCTAAAATGCTGGGATATACTCACATGAATCCTCTTGGCGTGCCAATGGTCTATCTTCCTTGACAGTTCTGGTAAATTTCATCAGCTTACTAAGTCCAAAATCTGCAACTTTCAGAAGTCCAGAATCATCCCGTAATATGTTTCTGTTTCACTCAGAAATTAAAAGTTTTCCATACATTTGTCAGGCTTACTTCAGCCACTAAAGAACAAACAAAGCACGTGACTGGCCACTGGGAAACAGTCAGGAAGACTATAATAACATACTCAGGCTCCAGGTCTCGATGAATTATTGCTTCAGGTTTATGCTCATGCAAGTAGTTTATTCCTCTGCAAAATGTATACAAATATGACTATATGAGACACATAGACGCAACTATAAGAAAGACAAATTCAGATTTCTCAACATATTTATGTACACAGCTTTTTCTGCAACTGATCGTGAAGCTGTGCCACTACTTTGCTTTCTAATGAAGATTTATAATCATCATGGAGCCCCAAAGGCCAGCACTATACTGTGTTGAGATCAATAAAGTATGAAGAGATACAAAATGAATGTAACAATTCTAAATTATACTTAGGAACTGAAGAGACTGTAGTTGGTGTTCCTGTATTAATGGCCATTTATCAACAGACACCTTAGGCAAATTCAAGCACCTGGTGAACAGCATGCATGTAATACTAATAAGATTTTCAAGTGGAAATTCAGGACATCAGCCAGTAAACTGACCTTGCAATATCCAGTGCAAACTTCACAGCCATTATTGGCTTTAATGCACCTTTCCGTTTCAGGAATGCACGAAGATCTCCCTGCATACAGAACAGAATCAACGGTATACTTTAGATCGGCAGGGACTTCAAAGGCTTTCTCAACGACTTTAATGAATTTAGTTGACATAAATAATGGGGAATATTTCCTTTGATCAACAAACAAAACAGAACCATGGCTTTAATGATGAAATAATATGCATGATTTGTTAAGTCGTTAACATCCTTGTAATTAGTACTTTGTTGATACTAAACCATCAATTATACTATTTTGATGCATGGTCGTTCTTGATTTTGACTTTGTGATAATTTCAAAGTACTTTAAGTACAATAAGTTCTTGATTTTGTGATATCATAGCAAGATTCTGGAGATAACTCCAGGAAGTGGTGAGTTGTTCTTTTAAATCAAAAGTACCTTAGGCAGATACTCTGTGATGATCATCATTGGGCTACTCTGTGTCACAGCACCAAGAAACTGGACTACATTTGGATGGCGTATCTTCTGTAGTAAGGCAAGCTCATCCCCAAATGCCTTGCTGAAAAACAGTTAGAAGACAAAGAAAAGAGTCTTTAGTAATTTTTTTATGAACTGTCAAATGAGGAATGCTCTAATTCCAACATCATAGATAGTCTATGATCAACCCACACTTTATCTTCGTCGGTGAACAATTCTTCACCAAGTTTCTTAACAGCAACCTCAGTTCCACGCCACAGAGCAACACAATACGTACCCTACAACCATTTAATATGATATGAAAATATACTGCAGTGTTGAAAGTTAATCTACTTTTATTCCAGATACAGAGCAACAGACAAGAAGTTAGAAATAACAGATAGGATTAAAGCAAATAGTTGCCAGAAACAAATACAATAATACATCAGATACTTCATTCAACCCCAAATTCTTGATCTACTTACCTGTAGCCTACCTCACAAATACTTTCCCTCTTCAAAAATTTCAGGTAATATATTTTAATTTTCACTTTATGTTATCTTAATGTTGAATTAACATCTTGCTTCTAGCTATCCCACGTCTTCAAATTTCCAAACTATTATTTTAAACCTTCTCATCTAAATGCCCCTGCTAGTCGAAATTAGGTCATATATGTTGCGATGGATGAATAACATTTGGAATGGGTTAAATAATGAAACCTAAACAACAATATGATGTATATTTGTGGCAGGTTGATCAACTAAGATAACTAAAGGTGAAACAGAGCTTGGCAAAAAACTTGAAAAACATGCCAGTATACTTGTTACCAAAGGCAAGCATCCCATTCTGAAAAATCAGCAGACATCTAATGCAATAACACAACACAAATAACAAAAGGGTAAAGTGAGCAATGATCAAATAAGCATAACTATCAAGTCAAAGAGAAAAAGTTGTTACCTTTGTTATGTTGACACTATTACTAAAATCAAGTTCTCTTGGATCAATTTCATACTCTGGAATTTCACGAGCATTTTCTACCTGCATGGGAGCCACCTAAAGTAAAAAGTAAAACAGATAAAGTAAATGGTTATGCCATATTACCATAGTGCACTTAGATCTGACAATCTAGTTGTCGACACATACCGCAGGTTTTGCTCCATGTACTTCCAAAAGCTTGACCACATCATTATTCTTGTAATATATTGCATCTGCAAGAGGCTATTTAATCATACTTTGTCACTTCACTACACTACTGTGAGTAGCCAAAAATAGACCTCAAGATAGCCACACATATGTTCCACTCTGTAGACATCAGTGTACAACTTGGAGTCTTAACTCAGTTCACAAAGCATCACTAGACTAATGATTAAACACTATTAAGAATTCATAAATCTTCTCCAGAAACAGACGTACTCCTTTGTCTAAATTTGTAAAACACTCTTCTCATTTGGAAACCAAGTTATTAGAACATCTCTTTCCTATACAGCTTTCAAGAGTTCAAATAAAATAAGCTAAAAAAAATAAATTAAACTCTGATGTGATGTATCAAACTAATTTTTCATCAATTAATACTTTCCTGTTACTGTTATTAAGATAACATGTAAGCCATATTAACCTTCACATTGGCTTATTTTGCTTAGAAGCACTTCTTAAAAGCTCACAAAACGAGCACAATCTATCCAAACAAATATTTAACAAGGTAGACAATGCCATTGCACCCAATCCCACATTTTCCCTCGCTCCAACACACCCTAGATATGCAAAAATAGGCATTACCTGGGTTAAATATAAGCAAAAAGCTGTAATTCCTGGTGATTGGTCCAAAGGGCGGTCATAGACGGATTTCTCGGTTATAAAAAAAAAAAAAAAAAAAAACTGTAATTCCTGATAGGAATTTCCAAATGACTAAGACGGTTTGAAAAGTTGAATACTAGACTGGAACGAAAATGCTGGTAAATCACTTATCGAATCAGGATTGATGAAAGGGCATGGAAGTATTCCCAAAATAACATTAGCCAAAAACTGCTTTTGAGCTGCTGGTTTGACCAGCTTTAAACGTATATACAAGTTAGTGATATCTAATTACAGAGTAATAATGAAGTATACCGTACTGCCCCAGCGATCCATGGCATCCACATGAGCGCCATTTTTGAGCAGGAAATCAACAACATCAGCGTAACCCTGGCAAGCGGCAATATGCAACGCAGTCCGTCCATCGATGTCCGTGTAGTTCACACGGGTACCGGAGTCCAAAAGTTCCTCCATACCTTCCAAATCACCGTCATTAGTCATGTACATTAACCTCAAACCGGAATCAATACCTTCATCGACTCCATGGCCGGCGGTAACTGAGTCGTCGGAAACGCCGTCTTTCTCCGGCGCCAAAGATGATTGTCTGCCCAGCGGAAACCTTGACTGCGACTTTGACTCCATAGTGAAAAACTTCAACTGTTTACGCAATTATGGTTCGAGTAATCGAAGAAGTCGAGAAGGTTCTCGAACAATCTATCTGAAACGAATCAATAATAAGAACGAGTGAGAAGCAAAGGTGGATACTATGAGTTAGAATATTTTTTTTCGTTGAGAAGCATAAAGGAAAACGTATAAGAATAAGACAAATGCTTTATTTAAAGTGCTAAAGTTGAGCAAGGCCCTACATTATTCAATTTAAATATAAGCTTCTACATTGTCTTTTGAAAACAATGACAAAAACAATCCTTTATTAAAGGTGTTTAATTAAAAAATTGACCTATATTTTTGCATTATTTTTTATAGAGAAAAATTTAGAAATAGCAAACATAATAAGACATTATAGCTATATTTCAATAATTGTGCTCTATAACTATAGTTTTGTTTGCTATGAAGGCTGTGGTTTGTATATTTCGGTATGTTTGTATATTTCGCTTGCGAATATACAAATAGAGTAAGTATATACAAATTCTGTATTTATACATTTAGTAATTTTTCACAACTCTGTTTGTATATTTTGCTTACCAATATATAAACATGTAATTTATTATGAATTTTTCATAAATCGTATACAAATAACTAGGGTAAGCATATACAAATTTCTAGATTTATACAATCAGGAACCGATTTATATAAATTCTGAATTTATACAAATCAGGTGAATTATACAAATCATACGAATTATACAAACCAAGCGAATAACAAGAATTGAGAAAATTATAGTCACGAATTACAATTTTCTTAAAATATAGCTATGGTATCTAATGTAGGCTAACTGTTTGTTATTCTGCATAATTTTCCTTTTTTAATATACATAGTTTAATTTTTGGTCAAACTACCTTATTAGACATACATCACTACCATATATACAATTTTAACTTTATTTTTAAACATTTACATATATTACCACTTTTAATATTTTTTATCATATATTATTGAAGATACAATCAATATCCATATCCCTTAAAACTAGGATTGATTAATTATCTTTACATTTAAACTCCAAAATTAGTGTGTTGATTAAAAACAAATATCTTTTATGAGTTAGGGTAAAACTCAAACTCCAACTCTTCCTCTTCCCTTGATCAGTCGAAATTTACTGAGAATAAACACTCTATTAAAATGGATGTTCTACAGCTTGTCAACGCACACATCAAATTCTCAGCGTTTGATTTTCTCACTCTCAAACCAATCCCCCCATGAATCCACCATTTTTTCTCGCAAGGGAGACACCTCTTGTGCGCACATATAATGGGTATCGTTGTAAGCAACAATTTCAAGCCCAATAGATTTATCAAATTCGACATTGACAATGGTACCGATTGCATACCTTATATACTATAGATCAACCGAGAAACTTCATGTCACTTCTCCCGTTGGATTTAGGCGCAGTGAGCAACACCGATGAATAAAAAGGGTGAAGCAAACACCGCCGCGGTGAGATGCCCTGACCAGCCACAAACGTAATCGGATAGTTTCAATAAGCAATTTTATGCATGTATTTGACACATTATTGATGTATCTGATACATTATTGAGATACGATTATATGTATTTAGTTTTATCAGTATATCTTGTTAAGTGTGTATGTATCTAATGAATATATTGGAGATTTATGCATTATTGGAATTTTACGCATGTATTTGGCACAATTTGTTCCGTCATGTATTCAAGTCTTGTCATATGTATCTGGTCTTCTATCGTGTAACTTAGTATTATCATACATATTTGTTATGCTATTACAATGTATTTAACTATTTTCATATTTATTTGAGATACTTATTTTTGGATATAACTTATGAAATTGATACTTGATACATCAACTTATACATATAAAAGATACATGAAATAATATTAGATCATATAACTAGATACATGATACATTATGTATCTAATTGATGAAGAAGACGGAGTTTGTAATTTTAGAATTACTAATTTTTATGATTTAGATTTTTTTAAATATTAAAATTGGTAACACTTGATACCAATTTAATCCGTTTTGTTTGTTAATTTCCCATCATTTACTCCTTTAATTAAGGAATTAAGTTATAACATTTAATTCAAATCAGTTAAATCATGTATCTATCTTATCCTTTTAAGTCTGATACATACATGTATCTAGCGGCTTTGATACATGTATTTGATAGCCGAAAATGGTATAGAAAGTAATATTGAAAACTATCAGGATTTCTAGTATTTAAGATCTAAAGTAGTGGAATTTATGTAGTTTACTTTACCCTTAATTTTTCGATGAAGAATGTATGGTTGGTAGAGGTGGAACTACGTGGGGTTCATTGATTCGTACGAAACCAATAGCTTTTCCGTAGGGCGTAGACCCTGTATTTGTATGAAAAATTAAATAAATATATATGTATATTAACTTGTGAACCTCTTAACAAATTTGATTGATGACTCAGTGGTAAGAAAGGAGTTGTGAAATGATGTCCACACTAGTGTTGTGGGTTCTAAACCACTATCAACAAAAATTTCTGCATAATATTGTATTATATTGTGTTGTATCAATAATTTAATAATAAGTGTAGACAAAATGAAAAGAGAATAATAAGATAACGACGCGATGAAACTTTTCGTTATTGCCCAACGATTGATCTAAACGATACAATACAATAAAAATTAATATTATATTTAAACTAACAATACAATGTATGTGAACCATCCAAACACAATGATAGTTTTGATCATAGAAATTGAAATTTTATTTTCAATATATTTGTGACATAAAATTTGATCAAAATTTTAAAATTTAATTTTAAAATATTTTCAATTTTTTCGAGCCAATTTTGGGGATTTTTCCTCATAAAACGTTTTTTTAAAAAAAAGAAATGTATGTCCAAAACAACTTTAAAATTCAAAAACTCAATTTTTCAAGTTTTAAATTTCAAACTTAAAAATTATAAATTATAGTAGAACAAAAGCTTAAGATATACTCATGAGCGATTCTAGACTTTTATACATTTAAAAATTTATAGTCTTTTTTTAATCTTTGATAACTATTGAGTTGTTAGATTGAACTAAAATCATAGTAATAGTAATATAAAAGATTTTAATATGAACTCATATCCAGAGATGTAATTTTTGTCGTTTACATTACTTTGATGCAAATTTAATGAAATAAAATTACTTAATAATATATTTAAATCTACCTTCAAATATGAGAGATCATTTTCTCATAAAATTTAAATTTTGTATCTTTATCTAGAGTTAATATCAAAAACTTCTTCTAAATCATTTATGATTTAGCAGTTTAGTGTAATAGTGTTTAAATTATTTAGATATTTGTATGTTATTACTATTTTTAATCTACGACATTTTGTATCTAAAATATCTTTATAGAGACAACTAACATAAAAAAGCGATCTATAAAATCGATTACATATCATAGAAAAAAAATGTATGAATTATTTGTTGGAAAAAAAAATCAAACAATCAAATTGTGGAGAAATTGAGAGTAAAAATGATATTGTCCAATATGATAGAAGAGAACTAAAAAGGTATTTAGAAAATAATAATACAAAAAATTAATTGACTATTTCATATTGATTAAAAATCTTAAATTTTATTAGAGTATCATTTCTAACACATCAAACCGTTAACTTATAGTACAATAATAAGTGCCTGTGAATATTTTTGATACTAGTGAGCCCACAATCCCTCCTATTGCAGAGCCTTATCATCCGTTACAGGAGCATAGAGAGAGGCTAAGGGAGCTCGCGGGGTGCCTTACAATAAATACTATCGGGTGTTCCTTGCCTGAGGCTATTTGCGAGGCGGTTATTAAGGTCCAATTCCAAACGAAATTAAAAATCGAGGAAGCCCTTCGTTCGGACAGAGTGCAAGGCACATCTCTTTTTCAGAAAAGACACCTGATTCGGAAGGAAATTGTGAATCAACTTTTACAATTTATTTTCAAGATTATAAAAATTATATTACAAGAAGGTTGATATATATATTATTGATTGATTAACATGGTATAATCATTATACTACCCACATTATATTTGAATTTAAATTATGTATATACTTTTGTCACATTATCTTTTACTTATTATAGCAAGTAAAATTCTTTATTTTTAAATTATAATTTTTACTTTTTATAATAAAAAAACTATATATAGAGATATCTTTTAAGTAATATTTTTGATACTAATAATTATTTGCCATCCACGTAAAATCCTTATTTCATCACTAACAATTATTTGCCATTGGATTGTTGTATCTCAAAACATCTTTATAACTCTAGTTACTTGTTTAATATTCCATAATGTTGTTATTTTAATGTCTCAAGAAATTATAAAATTGAAATAAAAGCGTTTCTTAGTTATTTATTTAAAAACTTGCAATCTTATTATTCTAAGAGCTTGGATATGAATATCCCAAAATTTATTTTTTGTTGCATTTTCAAAGTAAGAATTAATATTTTTAAAAAATAAATTATGTTTGATCATAAATATAAATTAAAATTATTTTTAAATTTCTAATCATATTTCAGAGTAAAAAATAAAAATAATCTTTTAATATTTTTAAAACTCTAATCCAAAAAAAGGTAAATATTGAGATGAGATAAGGAATAAATTATTTAAGAATCGTCTGATGTAAGATATAAAATATAATAATTTCAATGATAAAATAAATTATTTCACATTTAGCTAGAGATATTAACAATCATAAATTATTTATCTCATAAATATAATAACACAACTTAATCCAAAATAATTAACCTCAAAATAACTTTGTCCTTTTAACTGGCCTGTAGAAAATTACCATGAATAGGACTGTAAGGAGAGCCGGAACTATCTAGGGCTTGAAAGCACTTTAGCAAAGTCTCAGTCTTCTTTGACAAACCCCCAAAGCGCCATAAAAAGAGTGTTCATGAAAATTCTAGTATTGTGATTCCGCACGCAACACCTACCCAGCCAGCCTCCAGTCGCCATTGTTATGCCCGGTATGGAAACTGAGAACTCAAACACCTCCCGAGCTGAAGAACTCAAGCAACTCGCAAATGAAGCATTCAAAGGTAATTAAATATACACAAACTTGACCTCGTATTATGTAGATTCATCTGTTTCCGATTTCAATGTGTTTTCAGGGCATAAGTATTCGCAAGCTATTGATCTGTACACACAAGCAATTGAGTTGAACGGTGAGAATGCGGTGTACTATGCTAACCGTGCCTTTGCTCACACCAAATTGGAGGAATATGGCAGCGCAATACATGATGGAACTAGAGCTATTGAAATTGACCCTAGATATTCAAAGGTAAGTAATTGAATTGTGAAAATAATTGTGCTTTCTTTGTTTCTCTTGATGTGTGATTAATTGCTGAGGTTGCAGGGTTATTATAGGCGAGGAGCTGCATATTTGGCAATGGGGAAGTTCAAAGACGCACTCAAGGATTTTCAACAGGTTGGTATTGTTTTTCATAGCTTCTTCACTCATATCAGCTGCAATTTTTTTCTTATAAGCTTTAGGTAAGGTACAAAAGAATATGTTGAGGAAAAAACATTGCTTATGTAACTAGCAAACACATTTATTAGAGAAAATGATGACATACCAGTGACATTGTATGTGTACTATGTTATTTTTGACCTTTAAGGTTCCTTGTCAATTCTATATTCTAGCAAATTCCAGATGTACTAGGTAAGTTATCTGGAGATACTAACAAGATTTGACATCAAAATCAAGTGCAATGACATGTTGGTTGAAATCAACACAGAAGCAAAAAAAAGTCAGATTTTATCCCAAATTGCAATAAGTTTAAAGTCATTAACAGTAAGTTGGTGCAGGTTTGGCGTGTCCTTTTGTTGCATAATTATGAGATGCTACTTATTTATAAACAAGAAGGAAGTTGGTTGCAAAATGGAGAAGTATTGAGAAATGTTGCTTCTGCTTCTCTAGCTATTGGATCAGCAAGTCGGAATTATAAGGCAAAGTTTTGGGAAGAACATTAAGACAAACATATGATAATTAAAAAAATCATAGTGCAAATAATATAATACGGCGAAGGTGAATACTAAAGTTGATATTTAAATTTTTCTCAAGGTGCAAATAACATAAAGCTGAATATACAATTTGTTTCATTGCATGTGAACTGATCATTGGGTTAATTCGCAGTGTATCACAACACTGAATTTTGGATCTTTAGCTCAGCCACCACATAGGAAGATTCTTCTCTATGATGCACTTGAAAATGTGTCCAAATGATACTTGATATCTAAACCAGTACACACACTCATAAACAATTTAGTGGTTCAACAATGGAAGAGAGATATCAAGTAATCTTTTTTACTGGGCATCAATTTATTATTTTGTCTCAATAGTGATTCTTGAAAGTTTTTTTTCTTTCTGTGTGGGCCATTAAAGTGGACAAATATTTGGAGAACTTAACTATATGGTCTTGTTTCCCAACTGGTCTTCTTCGGTGTCTCCTCTGCATTATAGGCTCTGAATATGCTGTTTGCATGTATCTTTTGAAGTCTGCTTTATAGTTTTCTGCAGTAGATGTGACCTATCTTCTCTAATCAGAGTACACTAGAAGCCGGAATGGTTTACCAATCTGCTAATTTTTGGGATGTGTTCCTTTATTGTCTCAATCAGGTCAAGAAGTTATGTCCAAACGACCCAGATGCTACCAAAAAATTGAAGGAATGTGAGAAAGCAGTCATGAAGCTGAAATTTGAAGAAGCTATTTCTGTCCCAGAATCTCAGAGACGTTCAGTAGCTGACTCTATTGATTATCATTCCGTAGGTAAGATAGCTCCAAGCTGATATTTCTTCCTTATATTATGCTCACGGAAGATACCTCAGTGTCACAGTAAATTTCTTTGCGAAGCATGGCTTTGCACGACGTTTTCTTGTTTCATCTGTGGCTATAGTTGCTGGATAAAGTTATTGCATTACATGCCATAGGCCATAGCATTTCACAAGGTGCTGGCCTTGGTTATCATAATGGAAAAATGCTTCATTCCCTCTCCTTTCTTAATTTACTGCTGCTTGTTGCCATACATGTTTGCTTCATTAATTGAGGAATGAGAATTGCTCAATATCCTTGAAATGTTGAATTTACTGCCATGAGATTTACTTATTAGTTGGGGTTTGCTCCTCTTTTGTGAAGTCTGATGCATCAGTAGTTTAGTTCTCACTTCTCGGTCTGATAGGGTATTGGTTAGATAGTTTTTGTTGAAAAGTTTGAGATTGTGCGGAGAAATCAATTTTGCCAAGGATAGATGGTAGGAAATGTTGACTTGTCCATGGGGAACTTTTCTTTTCTCTTCCCAACCTCTTTCAAATGCTCTGAAGTAACCATAACAAGATAAAGAATAAATCCCTTTGATCTTTTCTACATTATCGTTTGGTTGCGAAGATGATATGTTGTTTGTGTACTATGTGCAAGAGAATAAAAACATTACAAGATGTTGCTCACGAAGCACTTCCCTTTACTTGGTTCAAATTTAGCCATTACTCACACTTCTTGTCCCTCTCAGGAAACGCTGAACCCTCTAACTCAAACTTTGGCAACTACTACAGTAGATTTTTAGTCAAATGTGACCCCCTGAATTGAGCATGGGCTTGTCCTTTAGATTATTCAACAATAAACCTTCATTTCAAATAACAATACAAAATAAGAATCTCTAAGCTTAGTCAACTTTCAACCATTCATGTTAGTCCATATAATTTTCATTCTTATAAAAGTAATGAATAGTAAAATTTACCTATTTCATCCTTATAGGGTCAGGCCCTGGCTCATCATATGTTTCCACCAAAACAACTGCTGTATCAGCGGCAGCAGCACTAATGGGAGTTCTGGTGGTATATATGGGGACTAAGGCAGCCACAATGGTGGCAGCAGCAGCTTCGGCAGTCTTATTGATGGTCTCGATAACATTTCTGTGGGGACGTTGCAGTGATGGTTTCTTTACCAAGAGTCGAACACTTGAATTAGGTTTGAGCCTTTATAAGAAAAAAAGTTGAACTAGTAAATAGCCCAAGTTAGTGGTAGTTCCCAAAAAGGACATCCATCATAATCAGAATAGTTGAATAAGGACTAGTTGCAAACTGGACCAAATGCTCATATTTTATTTACATTCCATTGCGTTGCACTTGATTGAAAATTGTTCCTGTTCAATTGATATTTTCTATGTATGAAATTACCAGAAGCATGGTGTTCCAACTAAAACCATTTTCTTCCCTCTATTTTCTGTGTTAGTAGTTATTTGCTTCTTTTGGCCTTCTCTCAGGACCATACGAGTATGGTGTGAACTCTTCCGAAAATAGATCTCTTCTATCGATCACTGGTTTAAGTGTATTGCCTGGAGTACGACATCACCCTTTACTTTCTAACCATTAAAGTTTCTAATAAGTTAGTACTGTATCTTTACTCAGAGCGACTTACAGATTCTTGCCCCATTATTTCCGTGATACATTTCAATTCTTGGGCACATCTGTTATTGTATTTTATGGGGAAGATTCTCTGTGGTAAGTAAAATAGCAACGTTTTGCTATGTGGGTCTCCTTTTGAACTTCAGGCTTAGAGTTCTTAGCTGCTCTTTGCTGAAGACATTTGTCCGTTGCCTTGTGCTTTTTGGGGTTGTTTGGTTTGAGACGAATAATTCAGGGGTTAGTAATGTATGGATTAAGTAACAGAGAGCTTAGTAATGCAAGAATTATTTCTTGTTGAATGTTTAGTTTGATATTTTGCCAATTTGTGTAAAATGTATATCATGAAATATGTTATTACTTCTTAAAACGAAAAAAGAGTTTATTTATTATTATGATGTCATTTTAATGTTTTTAGTCCATGGATTACTAATACCCACATTCTTATATCACATAATATCCTGTATAAAATAATTTATAGATTCTCGCATAACTTATGCAAATATTATTTATGAGAAAAACAAAAGTCGTAACCAAACATTGTCTAATCTAATGCTGGATTTTATACAACAACAACAACAACAACATACCCAGTGAAAATCCCACTAAGTGGGGTCTGGGGAGGGTAGAGTGTACGCAGACCTTACCACTACCTCGTGGAGGTAGAGAGGCTGTTTCCGGAGGACCCTCAGCTAATGCTGGATTTTATGCAAAGGTTAAATTTCCTTAATCCGTCTATGTTATATGATTGGCAATTTGGCATTAATTAGGGATTTAATTAGGAGCTTATTCTGTAATTATACACGTACCAAAATCTATTACATTGTAATTGCTATAAATTCCCATTTCAAACTATCCCTTGCCGTGTTAGCTTTATGTGCATAGTAATCGCCAGTTTGCTGGTCCTATTTTGCCTTTCTTACCTGTAAATGTAAAGACTCTTTTAGGAGGATTGGGCATGTGGCTGTGTGCATGTTTTGATGCTTCGTTATTCTGATTCTTCCTTGCTTTTATGTGTCAGTTCTGTTTTACATATGAAATTGAGAAATCTTAGAGGTTGCGTGACACTTTTCTTTACCCCACAATTTGTGTCTCTACATTGTAAGACCACCTCTTGGTGTCGAGTCTGTGCTGGGGAGCTTGCATTTGTCAGTGGTTTAAGCTTTATTAATACTATCTCTACTTCATCTAATCCAGTCAATGAGAAATCTGCTGCCTTTGTTTCACGTGAATTTACATGCCAGTTTGGTTCTTTAAATTGTAGAGGTGGAGCCTCAATATGCTGGTGCAAGAATAGAGGGAGATGTTGTAACATTAGATTTTGTGAAGAAGATGTTGGATGACTTCAAAAACCAGAAGAATTTACACAAGAGGTATGTTTCATTTTCATGGTCGTAATCATCTCTTTATTTTTGAAACACTCTTCATCTTTCAATATTTGCTATTTTTTGACAGGTATGCCTACCAAATAGTACTGCAAACAAGAGAAATGTTGCGAGCATTGCCCTCCCTTGTTGACATTGTTGTTCCCGATGGGAAGCACTTCACTGTATGTGGTGATGTACATGGTCAGGTAATGAATATCCTGATGACGGATGCCTTTTATAGCTTGTAGCTGTTACCTTTATCATTTGCTTGTCCTTTTTGTTCTCTTCCAGTTTCATTTTACCCCTGTAGCACCAGATTTTGTCAGTATATGGTATTGACCAAGGCACATGCATTTATAGAAGGCCTAGAACTTTCTGGTGCTTGCTAGTGGTGCTCCTACATGCAAGAATAGCTAAAACATAAAATTCTTGTTCTTTCAAAATTTGCTGCTTGGTTCACCGATCTATTTGGAGAAACATAAGGGTGGATTCCTTTTGTCAGAAAAAAGGGATGTGAGTATCTCTCAGGTGGCTCCTACCTGTAAGCAATTTGAAGGCACTGGAACCTTTTTAAAGATCATGGGCATTTTCCCTTTGTCATATTTCTCCTTTTTGCCCCCTCCCTAATTAAAGAATAGAGTTCCTTTTGAGCTGAAATACTACTGATATGCCATTTAGTTCGTAAGGCCTATCATACATATCTGAACTGCAGGCCCTTCCCCTTGTACTTCTCGTCCCTCTTGTGAAACATCCCAGTCCCCTTCCTCACTGAAATCTGAGTTTGGATTTCCCTGATGACACACTCAATTGGCCCACCCTCAGCTTTTTCTCCCCACTTGAGGAAGCATCTTCACCTTCCCTTTAACCAGACTAGGACCTTCATATTTGGAATGCACTTCTCTTTCCACTCAAGATGAATGGTATAAAATGAAAGCTCTTGAACTTTATTATGGTAGAAGCTGTGAAGGAGCTTGTATTAAGTTCCACTCAGTATCATGAACCTCCTATCCAGCTTCGATATTGTGTTTTCTTCAACTTTGATTAACACTGGCTTGTCTCCAAAAATCCCCGGAAGCTCAGGCTCAGAACTGTCACGACCCGAGTCTACACCCTGGACGTGGCCGGCACTCAAGAACCATTGCTGGTCCCCAAGCGAACCCTCATCCTGGCTGACTACAAGCGGAAGACTAACTTAAGAACGCAAAAACTTAAAATTGAAATAAAAAGCTTTAACTCGAATGAAAAACTCTGAATAAAATAATATATTCAACTCGCCATAAATAGGCAACTTTAGTCTTTAAAATATTTAACAAAATAAATGATACAAACTTCTCAACTATACTGACTATCTATGAAGCCTCTAACTGATAAAGATGGAAGTCGGGACAAGACCCACGACATCCTAACAACTGATATAAC
>JAJOOR010022479.1:0-27143 GCA_036250505.1 Solanum acaule | reverse complement strand
AATATATATATATATATATATATATATATATATATATATATAACGACTCTTGACAATTTATCACAGAAAATATGTGTAACACAAGTGCCCAAGACTAGTCTAATACTATAAATAGAGGTATAAGAATTCATATTAGATACACTTGAGAAATACTTGCTTGAAAAACCAAGACAAATATTCTCTCTTATTTCTCTACATTACTTATCTACTTTCAAGTTTCGTATTATTATTCAGAGTTTGATTTTACAAACTATAACTAAATTTTGCATTATATTTTTGACAAAAAGATATTTTAATCATATTTTTCTTCCACCTGTTGGATACTAAGTGCGAGGACCACAATTATTAACCAAAGTATGAGGATGGGCCAATCATGTTTAGAGTTGAGTTTATGTGGTGCAGTTACTGAGACTAGACTGCTCCTCCCTTAATCACAGATTTCAGTTTCGAGTTTTGAATATGAAAAAAAAATTCCTTGAGAGCTCTACTGCTGAGTGGATCCTACTTGACATGAATCTAGATTAGTCAAGCTCCATTGGGAATATCGAACACCGGAGTCCGGATGAGAAACTCCAAAAACTTTTTAAAGATGAATATGACATCATGTCTCGTATCATTTTAGTTAGGCCAACGACTGTACGAATCATAATTATATATTGATCTCTTCTTTTTTACTCTGTTTTCTATTTCTCTGTTTTATCTGACTGAGTTTCTTGTTCTGTCACGACCCAGACCGTCATGATTGGCACCCACACTAACTCTCTGGTGGGAGAACCACTACTACAACCCAAACCAAGCAACTAAACCAAAACTAAGGCATTTAAGCTATAGAAGCAAGTTAAATAGGAAGGAAATAAATAGATTTCCCATAAACTCTAACAAAAGTCTAACATTAATAAACTAACAATCCGGAAAAATAACCTACAACTTGAAAGTCAATGTACCAAAACACCTAACAATGAACCAAGTCTAAACAAGAAGGGATGCAAACCCAATCTAATGAACTAATCAACAAACTAGAACATAGTCTAAGTCCAAAAATAGTGGACATAGACGAAAGAGAACCCATGGCAGCCTAGAAGAATTGGCTCACCCTTGAATTCGAACGCTCACTGATCTCCTAAGCGAGGTCTGTCAGTAGCCGCTTGAAGATGCCCTGTACTCAACAAAAATAAGAGCAAGTGCAATATCAGTAGACAACCACAGTGTATTGGTAGGATCACGCGGCTATCCCACTAAATGCAACATACATAAGTTATCACAACAATATAATCACATGCATATATCGAACATATACAATATCATCAACATTTACGAACAACGAACAACTTCACATTTCTCAAGATACACAATTATATCAAATCATTGGTCCTCTCATGGAACCCAAACCCAAACAGTTAGCATACCGAAACGTGGTACCCGATCCAATGATTATGCCAGAACATGGCAACCAATCCCATAATCATGCCGGAATGTGGCAACCGATCCAAGTTAGTTATGTCGGAACGTGGCAACCAATCCATTCAACACGCCACAATCACAATCACAAGTATATCCTCAAGATCATACAATTAAGTCATGATTTCATGGTAACCATCATTAATCTATCTCATTTACAACAAGTGTGATCAATAATGCAACATTCATATACATACATGTATCAAAATGAAGCAAGAACAAATATATATCACACAATCATAGAATCACAACCATCACCTACCTCGAAACAAGCTTGAAACCCTGAGAAACTTGATCCTTCCGTTTCTGGATTCGTTCCGCTTGTTATTGGTCTACAAACAATCCATATAATATAAGAATCAATAAACAATCACTAATTACCCAAATTACTAACAATTCTATGAACCCTAGATCAAACCCATGATCCCAATTATCCAAATTAGGGTTGTTTCCACCATAGAATCTATAACAAAACCCTCCCCTATCAATATTCACCTATTCTTTCACATTCTACGGATCAAAAAATGGATTTGGGGAGTGAAAAGCTTACCTTTAGCCTCAAGAATGGTGAAAATTGAGTAGGAGTTGCCTGGGGTTCGGTCCTTAGCTCTAAAAATTGAAAAGTGCCAAATAAGGTCGTTTAAGGGTTTAATTACGACTTTAAGTCGCGTCGAACCTACCACAACGGCCCTCTCCCTGCTGCAGCGACCCAGCCAGAGCGAGACCAATCCCGCTAAAGCGGCTTGCACGGAACCAGTGAGCTATTTAAAGAATTCCAAGACCCCCATTTCACAACACACCTCTAACCAACGACGATCAGAAAATACCCTTTACGCTAAGATCAATTCTGGGAGTTCTACTCAGCCGGATTCAATTTCGTAAAGTCATACGGGTTCTTTAATGAGTTATCTAACTACTCGTGTAATCAAAATCATAATTAATTCACCTTGTTGTTACCAGATGTCCTTACACCTTAACGACTCCGATTTCATCCAAAACTTGACTAGGTTGGGAAAATCCAAATACTACGGAAAAAAATTCCGGCCCCATATTTTCCCCCGTTGGCATTTCTATAACAACGGGAACATGTCGTTACAATAGATACCAATTTACCCATCACTCATCCCCGAGTGACCAAACTTAGGAAAAATAGGCTAATGAAAGAATGAAGTAGTACCTGAATCAACGAACAGTTGGTGATACTTGTCTCGCATATCCCTCTCGGTTTCCCAAGTAGCTTCCTCAACTGGACGATGCTTCCATTGAACTTTCACGGACTTAATCGCATTGGTCCTCAACTTACGCACGTCAAGATCAAGAATTGCAATCGGTTTTCCTCATATTGGAGGTCCTTGTCTAACACAATTGAGTCCCACTTTATGATATAATCCCCGTCACCATGATATCTCTTCAACAAGGACACATGAAATACTGGAAGAACTCCCGATAAATTAGGAGGTAAAGCTAATATGTACGCTACTGGTCCCACACATTCAAGAATATCAAATGGACCAATGTACCTAGGACTTAGCTTACCTTTCTTGCCAAATCACATTACCCCTTTCATGGGTGATACCCTAAGAAAAACATTTTCACCAGTTCGAAAAGTCATATCTCTTACCTTATGATCCGCATACTTCTTTTGTCTACTCTGGGATGCTAAAAGTTTGGCTTGAATACTCATCATGTTATCTTGAGCATCCTTCACTAAATCAACCCCAAAGGTTTCACATCGCCTGTCTCAAACCATCCTATGGGTAATCTACATCCCCTCCCATAGAGTGCCTCAAATGTTGCAATATCTATGCAGGAGTGATAACTATTATTATAAGAAAATTCACACAAAGGTAAGAACTTATCCCAATGCCCTCCAAAATCAATCACACATGCCCTCAACATGTCTTCCAATACTTGAATAGCCCTCTCTGACTGTCCATTCGTCTGTGGATGAAAGACTATACTAAAAGTGAGTTGTGTGCCTAATTCATCATGTAATTTCTTCAAAAACTTGGATGTGAATTGGGTACCACGGTCTGAGATGATAGAAAGGGGCACCCCATGCAACCTCACTATCTCTTTCACATAAACTTTAGCCAATTGTTCAGCATTATAATCTATTCTTACCGAAATAAAATGGGCTGACTTAGTCAATCTATCAACCACTACCCAAATAAAATCAAACTTCCCCAAAGTCTTGGGAAGACCAACCAAAAATCCATGGCTATTCTTTCCCACTTCCATTCCGGAATTGGCATTCTTTGAAGTAAACCTGCAGGCCTTTGATGTTCATACTTCACTTGTTGACAATTTTGACACTTCGTCATAAACTCGGCTATGTCTTTCTTCATGCCCGGCCACCAATAAATTCGCTTCAGATCTCTATACATCTTGGTCACACCCGGATGAATAGAATATCGCGAAGCATGAGACTCTACCAACAATTTCTCAATCAAGTCATTTATTCGGTGATGAACTCATCTTTCTTGCGATCCCTCAAAAGTCCTAGGCACATACTTCTCTAGAAACAGAGCATGAAATTGGGTCCAAGTAAGTGGAGGTAAAGTTGAAGATCTACATTCCATGTAAGCTCTCTACCACTGTTTAGCCTCACCTTGAAGTTGAAAGGACACAAACTTAACCCCATGTTGATGGACAATTCCCAACTTATGAAGCCTCTCATAGCAACCTAAGATGAACTCATAAGTATCCTCATTCTCAGAACCAAGAAACATAAGAGGCTTTAGCTTCAAAAACATAGTCAACATTCCATGCTCATTACCAGTCATAACAGAACCCAACAAAGGATGGAAGAAAGCATCATTACCTCCAGTCCCACCCACCTTGGGCGCAGTGCTAGTAACAGGAGGATTAGTAGGAGCTTGAGTTGCTTCAGCAAAAGGAAGCACTCCAGGACCAACCAACCCCTTCAAGAATAAAATGATTTGTCAAGCTAACAATGGGTCTATGGGAGAACACCGGTACTCTCAGCCTACACCTCTTCCTCTTGTCCCACATCCTCAACATTCTCAATATCAACATTCTCCTCTTCAATCTCTTCATGATGCACATGAGGGTTCTTATTCACATGAACATTCTCAATAGGAACTCTATTCCTAGTAGGAGCTACTCCTCCATGGCCTCTACCCCTAGATCTTCCTCTACCCATGCCTCAACCGCGACCTCTTACTGCAGATTCCTCAGCTAGAGCATTGACGGGAGCTACGGGCCTAACGTCGTTGAATCTAGTGCTAACCATCTGCGGACAGAAGAGTGAAGGAGGTTAGATACCAATTTGAATCACCTGATAGATATTGGAATCAAGTCATAGCATGAAAGGAGGCAAGCGAAAACTGAGAGATTTCCTAAAGTCCTATAGCCTCTCGAAGAAAACTAAAGGCATCCATGTACCGTTCTGCGAAGACTCTACTAGACTCATTTTGGTACATCGAGATCAATGAACCTAGGATCTGATACCAACTTTGTCACGAATCAGACCGTCGTGATTGGTACCCACACTAACTCTCCGGTGGAAGAACCACTACTACAACACAAACCAAGCAACAAAACCAAAACTAAGGCATTTAAGTTACGGAAGCAAGTTAAATACTAAGGAAATAAATAGAGTTCGCATAAACTCTAACAAAAGTCTAACAATAATAAACTAACAATGCGGAGGAATAACCTAGAACCTAAAAGTCAATGTACCAAAACATCTAACAATAAACTAAGTCTAAACAAGAATAGATGCAACCCAAATCTAATGAACTAATCAACTAACTAGAAAATAGTCTAAGTCTGAAAATGGTGGACATAGAAGAAAGAGAACCTATGGCATCCCAGAAGATTTGGCTCACCCTAGAATTCGAATGATTACTGTTCTCCTACGCGAGGTCTGTTAGTAGCCGCTTGAAGATTCCCTGTACTCAACAAAAATAAAAGCAAGTGCAGTATTAGTACACAACCACAGTGTATTAGTAGGATCACGTGGCTATCCCACTAAGTGCAACATACATAAGTCATCACAATAATATAATCACATGCATATATTGAACATATACAATATCATCAACATTTACGAACAATAAACAACTTCACATTTCTCAAGATACATAATTATATCTAATCATTAGTCCTCTCATGGAACCCAAACCCAAACAATTAGCATACCAGAACGTGGTACCCGATCCAATGATTATGCCGGAACGTGATAACCGATCCCATAATTATGTCGGAACGTGGCAACCGATCCATTCAACACACCACAATCACAATCACAAGTATATCTTAAAGATCATACAATTAAGTCATGATTTCATGGTAACCATCATTCAACTATCTCATTTACAACAAGTGTAATCAATAATGCAACATTCATATACATACATGTATCATAATGAAGCAAGAACAAACATACATCACACAATCATAGAATCACAACCATCACCTACCTCGAAACAAGCTTGAAACCCTAAGAAACTTGATCCTTCCCTTTTCGGATATGTTCCTCTTGTTCTTGGTCTACAAACGATCAATATAATACGGGAATCAATAAACAACCAGTAATTACCCGAATTACTTACAATTCTATGAACCCTAGATCAAACCCATGATCCCAATTATCCAAATTAGGGGTGTTTCCACCATAGAATCTATAACAAAACCCTCCCCCATCAATATTCACCCATTCTATTACGTTCGACGAATCGAAAAATGGATTCGGGGAGTGAAAAGCTTATCTTTAGCCTCAAGAATGGTGAAAAATGAGTAGGAGTTGTCTGGGGTTCGTTCCTTAGCTCTAAAAATCAAAAAGTGCCAAATAAGATCGTTTAAGGGTTTATTTAGGACTTTAAGTTGCGTCAAACCCACCGTAGCGGCCCTCACCCCGCTGCAGCGGCTGGCCAGAGCGACATTAATCCCACTAAAATGTCTTGCACAGAAACAATGAGCTATTTAAATAATTCCAAACAACACACATCTAACCAACGACGATCAGAAAATACCCTTTACACTAAGTTCAATTCCAGGAGTTCTACTCGCCCGAATTCAATGCCATAAAGTTGTATGGGTTCTTTAATGATTTATCTAACTACTCATGTAATCAAAATCATAATTAACTCACCCGGTTGTTACTAGATTTTCCTACACCTTAAAGACACTAATTTCGTCCAAATCTGGACTAGGTTGGGAAAATCCAAATACTACGAAAAAGTTTTCCGGCCCCAAATTTTCCCCCGTTGGCATTTTTATAACGAAGAAAATAGGTCGTTACATGATTGCACTGATTTTTGAGAGATGTGACATTCTTTCTTTATTTTTGGAAATCGAACTCTTACCAACAAGGTGAAAGTTTGAATAGTCAAATAACTGAGTTACTAAGATTCCTCTTCTTTATTTTTATCTTTCGGTAAAGGGTTTTGTAGAAATATATTTGTGTTTGAATTTGTACAGAGTTTCTAATTCTAGATAGGGTTTTATGAGATGTTACGAGTTATGTTTGTATGTACAAACATGACCAATATCGAACCAAAATTAATAATTCAAACAAAAAAAGGTTATTGATTTAATGGCAATGAATTATTGATTAGTTGTTTTGGTAAAGGTTTGATTTTTTTTATATTGGAGAGCTGAGAAGCACTCTTATTAGGAGTTAGTCCTTGAACATGTTGACAAAAAGAAGCGGAAGAAAAATATTTTTTGTTTCAAAAAGTTTTAAACTTAATTAATACCAACATTTAAGAGACTCTACTCAAATAAAAAATAAAAGGAGGGGGTGGGGTGGGGGGGAGGTGGATATGACAAGAAGGATAGCTAAGATACTAATACCGAAAAACACCATTAAAAATCTAAGTTTGATTGAATACTACAAGATAAACACTTTTTAGGAGGTATTTTACATCCTTGATTCTTTGACTATATTCTAAAGCTTCAATTCCAAGTCCATATTTTGATCGTCATCTACTTTAACATTTTTAAAAAATAAAGGGCTTATCTATTTTCTTGATTAAAGGCTCTACGATAATAACGGGGTCCAACTCTTTATCTCTATGAGTTTGATCCCTTGAATGTGATTCTTCAATCATTGAATGAAAATTAGCATGACCATTTGCTCTTGAAGCAAATTGAGAGTGACCTTGTGTAGAATCTAACTTGAAATGTTTTGTTTTTTATACAAGGTAACCTGAAAATTAAATAATATAATCTTAAAGAAAAAAATAACTTATCGACAAAATTTACAAGATGCATTTGCTATATATATATATACTAGCATCTAGACACATCAGTTGCACGTGTGTCTAATACAATTAGTATAGATGACAATAATCATAGTAAGTATAAAATGAAGTGTTTAAAATTAATTTCAATCTATACAAACTTTGTAAAATGGAAGATAAGCAAACAAAAAGTATCAAAACAATTCTTACAAAATCTATAAAGCACTAAGCAGAGATGTAACCATCAAGAAAAGTCTAAAATTATCTAAGGTTTTGTGTGTGTGTGTGCATATATATATATATATATATATATATTACACTCCACCAATGAGCATTGAGATGAATGAGAATCATCAACTCTTATGTAGAAGTTTCGTGTTTGAACCCTAAGAATGAGTAACCTCTAAACAAGAGTTCTTCCCCATCAATAGACTATACGCAAGATAAATCTAAATTAATTCGATTTGTATTATCAGATATATACCAAATGGGTCCTGATTGGATGCAATCCCTAAACTTTTTCTCAAACATTTTTGGTATGAGCTCGATCCTTTGACTATATTTTAAAGCTTCAATTCCAAGTCCATATTTTGATCGTCATCTGCTTCAACATTTTAAAAAATGAAGGGCTTATCTAGTTTCTTTATTAAAGGCTTTATGAAATTAACTGAGTCCAACTCCCTATCTCTGTACACTTGACCCCTTGGATGTGATTCTTCAATCATTGAATGGAAAATAACATGACCATTTGCTCTTGAAGCAAATTGAGAGTGACCTTGTTTATAATCTAAGTTGAAATGTGACGTCATTGACACAAGGTAACCTGCAAATTGAATAATATAATGTTGAAGTAGAAAATAACTTACAGACAAAATTTACAAGATGCATTTGCTATATATATACAAGAGTCTGGACACGTATGTTGCACGTGTGTCTCATACAAATAATATAGATGACATGAATCATAGTAAGTATAAAATTAAGCATTTAAAATTAATTTATGTAAAGACCTATTTTCGTCGTTATAGAAATTCCAAAGGAGGGAAATTTGGGACTAGAAAACTTTTTAGTAGTAATTGGATTTTCCCAACTTAGTCCAGATTTGGACGAAATCGGAGTCATTAAGGTGTAGGGAAATCTTGTAACAATCGGATGACTCATTTATTATTTTGATTACATGAGTAGTTAGATAAGTCGTTAAGGAACCCGTACAACTTTACGAAATTGAATTTAGGAGAGTAGAACTCTTGGAATCGATCTTAGCGTGAAGGGTATTTTCTGAGCGTTATTGGTTAGAGGTGTGTTGTGAAATGGGAATTTTGGAATTCTTTAAATAGCTCACTGTTTCATTCAATTCGCTTTGGTGGGGGTTTTGGTCGCTCTGGCAGTGCCGCTGTAGCAGGGTGAGGGCCGCTGTGGCGGGCCAAACGCGACTTAAATTCCTAAATAAACCCCTAAATGACCTTATTTTGCACTTTTTGATTTTTAGAGCTAAGGAACGAACCCCATGCGACTCTTGACAGTTTTCCACCATTCTTGAGGCTAAAGGTAAGCTTTTCACTCTCCAAATCCGTTTTTCGATCTGTAGAGCGTAATAAAATGGGTAATTAATGATGGGGGATGGTTTTGATCTAGATTCTATGGTGGAAACAGCCCTATTTTGGATACTTGGGATCATGGGTATGATCTATGGTTCATAGAATTGTTAGCTATTCAGGTAATTAGTGATTGTTTATTGATTCCCGTATTATATTGATTGTATGTAGACCAAGAACAAGCGGAACGAATCCGGAAAGGGAAGGATCAAGTTTCTTAGGGTTTCAAGCTTTCTTCGAGGTAGGTGATGGTTGTGATTCTATGGTTGTGTGATGTATGTTTGTTCTTGCTTCATTATGATACATTTTTGTATATGAATGTTGCATTATTGATCACACTTGTTGTAAATGAGATAGATGAATGATGGTTACCATGAAATCGTGACTTAATTGTATGATGTTGAGGATATACTTGTGATTGTGAATATGATGTGTTGAATGGATCGGTTGCCATATTCCGGCATAACTAACTTGGATCGGTTGCCACATTCCAGCATAATTATGTGATCGGTTGCCACGTTCCGGCATAATCATTGGATCGGGTACCACGTTCCGATATGCTAATTGTTTGGGTTTGGGTTCCATGATACGACCAATGATTTGATATAATTGTGTATCTTGAGAAATGTGAAGTTGTTCATTGTTAGTAAATGTTTATAATTGTCACAACCCGAGAGAAACCACTAGTCGTAACACAGCGTACTCGACCCCAAATGGGTCTAATACAAGCCTCATAGCTCATTCATTGCATAGACAATAGAAACAGTACGAAATTAAAACTTTTTATTTAAAACCATACTATTCAAAACCTTCAATACTCATAGAAATCTTTCAAAAGACATAGCGGAAGACTATATCTCACATGGCCATCTTAGACAAACTTTAACAATATAGGGTCACAGCCCTTTACAATCGAATCTTAACAATAGTCTCAAAATAAGAAAGAACTAGAAACAATAAAAGTCTTTGTCCTCGATCTATGAGGACATACCAAGTCTTGGAGGAAAACTCTATCCAAGCACTTCAATCCTAGCTAGAATCAATCACTTGCCGGAACCAACACTTGTAGTAAAAATAAGAGAAATATGGGTTAGCACACAAAAATGTACTAAGTATGATGACCATGCAAAAACGTTGCTTAAAAGGGGACATTTTGTTGAAAGTCATGCTTTTATGCCATTTAGTAAAACTTCATGAACATTGAATAAAAGAGGCATAATATAAGTCACAACCAACATACAAGTCACCATTTCACATTAGAACAAGATCACATATAACCCTTTACCTTTACCTTGAGCCTCTATCTCAAGTAACCCTCCAGCTATACCTTGTGCAATATATGGGTAGTGTCCCATACCACCACCCACACTAAGGTACCACCTTAAGGTCACCAAAAGTGAACTTACCATTCATCCTTTCCACCTTTACACAATAAAGCATTTAAGAGACATAAACATTACATGAATCACATGATCACATTAAGACCAACATCTAAGACAACTCTAAGTCATACTTGTGCAATGTGCAAGTAGCATCCCATACTACTACTCACACTAAGTACTCCTTTGAAGTCACCATAGACAAGGCACATTCATATACAATAAGTTATGACAAGGAAGTAGCTTAGAATACAATCCAAGTATAGCATGCATCTTTACATCGAAGCATTTAAGCCAACATTCTTCATTAGGTTCATTTACGACACATTCATGCATTTAGAGGACTTTCATAAATTTAGTCATTAAGACTTAGAGAACTCACTATAGCCCTTTCAAAGCCTACTCGTGCAATGTATAGATAGCATCCTATACTACTACCTACACTTTGTAGTACCTATCACGTAACTAGAGTGCACATCTCACGTGATGGGAATAAGCGTTTAACCGACATAGACCATGCAAGCTAGACATGGAATCTGATGTTCTGCCCCCACACCAAAAAGAGGTGATCTCTTTGCCGAAGGAAGACCGGTTCATCTAGATTAGGTGGATCCATTAGCTAGGGCCTATGTGGGCACATAGTTATGGGATATGAAAGATGTTCATTTAGAACCGACCTAACATTGGGAGAACCTCCATCTAACCATATCCTCTCAGTGCTTAGCCTACATTCCCATAGAGTAGTTTCATTAACATTAGTGTGCTAGAGAGGGCCACCAACTTTAGGCCTACCGACCCAAATAAATTTTTCCAAGAAAGGGCCACCACCAATAGGCCTACCGTTACAAGGTACTTTAAGGATAGTTCATTGACTTTCCTAGAGAGAGCCACCACCATTAAGTCTACCATCTCTAAGTCCATCATTTCACACAAGAAGGAGGCCACCACCATTAGATCTACTGCTTCAAGGTTTAACACACACAAGGAAAGGCCACCAACATTAGGTCTACCGGTCCAAGGTGTTACATTCATATTAGCACCTAGATTCCTTATGAAAGGCCACTAACATTAAGTCTACCAATCCAAGGTTTAGCCTAGAATATTTCATTAGACATTTATAGAAAGGTTACCAACATTAGGTCTACCAATTCTAAACATTCATTCATTCATTTATGAAAGACTACCATTATTAGGTCTACCAATCCAAGACATTAAGACATGATACATTCATTATATAAGAAAAGGATGTCTAAGCCTACCAATTCAAGATACTTCATTCATGATCACATTCATCAATACAAGAAAAGGATGCACAATTCCTACCAATTCAAGATACACAACATTACCTTATAGAACCCTTCACATGCCACCATCAACATTTATGAGTGTTAATAGAGAGATTATGTTCAATCCTAACACAATTAGCTTCTAAACATGATCATCATTCTATCATTGAAATCACATGGAAATCCTTCACATTATACATTCACATGTACAATATCATGATAATAATTCAATTCCTCAAACTATGCCTTCAAGACCATGATCAGAATATACGTAGTAAAGTAAACACCTCCACCTTTCAAGTGGATCAATATCCCTAACACAATTCTACTTCAACAAGTAATTAGGTCAAACTTTCCCATTCAAGGATATGATCACAAATCCTCAATTTACCATCAATTCACCATAATTAGGCATAGATGATGATACAATTCAACAATCTAGGCTTAAATCCATCAACATTCATTCATGATCAACAAACCCACTTCATAAGGCACAATTTAGGAACTGAGAGAAATCATGAGTTCATAGAGTATTTTCATCTTAAATCATCAATTAAACATCAGTATAATCATAATTTATCATTTGAAAACGTTTGATGCAAGATTCCATGAGATTGAGTAAAACCTAGGGTTTTTCGTGAACTAGAAAACTTTGAAACTTCTTTGAAATTGACTCTAGGGTGAAAACTAACCCTAGATGAAGGATAACCATACCTTTCTATTGATTCCCCATGAAAAATTGAAGAAGAAACACCTTGAAATCCCCAACCCTATCTTGATCTTGACCTTGATCTCCAATGGAGTTTTCTAGAGAGACCTTTTAGGAGGGAAGGGTTTTGATTTGAGAGATGAAATCTAAATGAATTTTTTAATGTTTTAATACTCTTAAAATACCTAAAATAATCTACCCCACACTAATTAGGACTTGGGGTGAATTTACCAATTCACCCCTAGCTTGGCCGTGTCATTTGACAGCAAACCAGGTCCAATTGACGGACCCCTATCCACGGACTGTGGATGGGTTGACAGACAGTACTGGTCATCTGTCAATGGTAGTTATGGCTTGAACTTGGGGCCCTTGACCCACGGAGGCCATCCACGGGAGGTGGATGGACATACGGGGCGTGGTCCCCTTCGTGGTCCACCAAGTTTGGGGCTGCCTTGAGGTTTCAAGGGGTCTTGGGGGTTAGACTTAGGGTCCTCCTCAAGGACCCCAAGGGTGGTCCAAGGGGAGTCGTACCTTGACGTTTAACCCCTAAACCCTTCAACCTTGACTCGGGACAACATAAAACCACTTCAAAACTCATGACAAACACAAACGCACACATGTTAGGCTCTAGTTTCACTAGTTCATTTTTAGGGTCGTTACAATAATATTGTATATGTTTGTTATATGCATGTGATTATATTGTTGTGATGACTTATGTATGTTGCACTTAGTGAGATAGCCGTGTGATCCTACCAGTACACTATGGTTGTGTACTGATACTGCATTTGCTCTTATATTTGTTGAGTACAGGGCATCTTTAAGCGGCTACTGACAGACCTCGCTTAGGAGATTAGTGATCGTCATTCGAATTCAAGGGTAAGTCAATTCTTCCGGGTTTCCATGAGGTTCTCCTTTCGTCTATGTCCACATTTCGGACTTGGACAGTTCTATTAGTTATTAGTACATTAGTTAGGATTGTATCCCTTCCTGTTTAGACTTGGTTCATTGTTAGATGTTTTGGTATATTGACTTTTAGTTTCTACGCATTACTTCCGCATTGTTAGTTTATTATTGTTAGACTTTTGTTAGAGTTTATGGGAACTCTATTTCTTTCCTTAGTATTTTCCTGCTTTCGTGTACTTAAATGCCTTAATTTTGATTTAGTTGCTTGGTTTGAGTTGTAGTAGTGGTTCTCCAACTGGAGAGTTAGTGTGGGTGCCAATCACGGCGGTCTGGATCGTGACAATTTCAATCTATACAAACTTTGTAAAACGGAAGATAAGCAAACAAAAAAAGTATCAAAACAATTTCTTAGAAAATATATAAAGCGCTAAGTCTGAAATTATTCATCCACTCTTATGTAGAAGTCTCGTATTTGAACTCTAAGAATGAGTAACCTCTAACGAAGAGTTCTTCCTCATCAATGGACTATACACAAGACAAATCTAAATTAATTGAGTTTGTATTATCATACATATACCAAATGGATCTTGATTGGATGTAACCCCTAAACTTTTATTCAAATATTTCTGGTTTGAGCTCGAGAAAAGAGGAATAATATGATCAAGATTGCTTTAAGGAAGGTAATTTGCTAATTAAACAAAAATGAATCCCCACCCTAAAAAAGAATTTTATAAACAATTTGGCCGGGAGCACTTTCCCATGTTACTAAGTTTTTAAATAAACTAGGAATTCAAAGTTCTTTTCCTCCTATAAGGAAGGTGAATTATCGATCAGACCCGAATAAATTGTCTCCCTTAAAGAGAATGGAGAAACATTCTTATCGGAAGTGCTTTCTATGTTTTCAAGTAAACAAATAATCAAAAAAAAAAATTCTTGCATATGAAATGTGATTTGTCGATCGAACTAAATGAACCACTTTCCTAAAAGAGATTGTAGAAACACACACTCTGGTTAGGACCACTTCCCTTGTAAGAATGTTTTTCAAATAAACTAACAAAGTTCATCTTCCTCATATAAAAAAAAAAAAAAAAAGGTGATTTGCCTCAATTTAGAATGAATTTCCACCCAAAAATAGAAGGGAGAAACACCCTAGATAGGAGCGATTTCCCTTGTAAAGAAGTATTCAAACAAACTAAAAATCGAAAGTTCTTCCTCCTTTCAAGATGGTGATTTTTTTTATAACTATAATTATATGTGATAAGTTCGATGATTCGTCATATTTATTCGGTAAGAATCTCTTATTTCATTACAACAAATTTTTTATATTGCACATATTAATTTATGAACTTTTAAATTTTATTAGTTGTGTAGAAGATGAAATGAGTACATTATCGTTTGGGTTAAATGTGCAACACACGTTCCCAAAGACTAGTGTATTTATAAATGTAAAGGACGGACAACACCATGTAATTAATTAATTGTTTTAGATTATCGCAATAGGGTGATTCTTGGGAACAAACACAAACCATAAAATAGACTAAAATTTGTCGTTATTATATTTTGTGACACTTTGTAATTACTAAAGTGGAGGTTTTAGGAAAAACGACAAAAGTGTGAACTGATAATGTATTATTAGTTGTTAAAGAGGAAAATACAATTAATTGTTGATTTGTCGGTTAGTTGAATAAATTAAAGTGTAAGTTATTCACTTGACTAGTTTCTAGACACGTGCGAAGCACGTGTGTTCCATGTGAATTTTCATAGATATGCTAGAATGACTAAAATTCTATGAAAACTTGTATATAATGAGTAATAAAATGCAACAACTACAAATAAATCTTTAACAATATGACCAAAAAACACCAAATGAAGGGCGTATTTTGATGTTTCAAATTAATTCTTTTTAAGAAACAAACTGTAACTTTTGAACTTGGGTTTATAGTTAGTAAACGTTTAATAAAGTCACAAATGGCTAATTTAAGCCCAAATTAATAAGAGTATAGACTTACGACAATAAAACATTCAATGGAAACTAGGTCAAGAAGTTTAATTGAGAAAAAACAAACGAAAAAAATAGAGAAGAAAAAATACAGTGTATACATCTTTCTTAAGTCTTTGATCAATAATAATATAGATAGAAAAATTAATACAAATTAGTACATAATTTCCTGAATTCTTATAAACTCCTCCTCCCGTATCCAACCATTTACTGAATGAAAATGCTAACCTTGGGTAAGGATTTCATGAAACAAAAAGATGAATTTATATAGATAAAATGAAGGAATACCAAAAGTTAACTTAATGTTTTAGATTAAATATTTGAAGGTTATGAATATGAAAATATGAGAGTTATGACTATTAAGAGTGTAACAATTGAATAGGTAATTAGATCTGAGTCATGAATGTGAATATTTAAAGTAAATACTAATAATAATAATAAAAATAAATAAATAAATGAAGAGCAGGAAAAAAAGAAGCTAACAAACCTTATAAAAAGGGTACATGCACAAGATAATGAATTAGTGATCACGTGAGCAAGAATTTGAGCAACTCTAAGGTTGACCCCGAGTTCTCATCTTGAGTTAACATACGCATGAAACATGTCTCACATGATCACCTACAAGTCATACCTGAGTCCAAATCACCTTTTAAATAACCTGGATTGTTCAAGGATGCAACATACATACATCACATTATAAAAAAGTAAATTCAGTTCACTCATGGAGCAATAATCCACATACTCAGTTCTTTTAAGGAACCCACAAACAAATTGTTAGTGTATCGATGCGGTACTCGAGCCAACTAGAGTTAGTATTTATATTAGGCGTGGTAACCGAGTCAACCTATTCCTCTGTCGGTGTGGTACCCGAGCCAATCAACAATGATGCACAATCACAATCACAATGAACAATACCACTTGAAACCACAAGTAAACAAGTTTATTGCATGAGATTACCATCATGAAGTCACTTTATATTCTCCCTATGTTTTCCCCAACATGGATTCCACAATGATACTTTAAAGCAATAGACATGCATATATACATAAATTGGAAAACATGCAACCATTATCTATCTCGAATCAAGCTTGGACGCTATAAAAATGGCTTAAATATACCTGGATTAAAAACCAAATTTTACCCATGCCAATTCATGATTATTCTAACTAACCCAATTCTAACTAACCCAAGACTTTTTCCATCATTGAATCAAGTCAAAACCCTTCCCCAAAAGTTATATCCTAGATTCTAAAGCTTAAGAATCAAATTACAAGATTGGGGAGTAACAAACTTATCTTTATCAACTAATTCTGTGGAAAATCAAGTACAAACAACACAAAGTCACCCCTCTCAATCTCAAGAAAAATAGTACATAAAATAGGAGGTTTTGAATCTTTTTTTTTGCATAAAATCCCGACTTACCCTGCTATAGAGACTCTTACCCGCTATAATGGCATGAACCCCGCTATAGCATTTTTATCCCCGCTATGGCGCTTAATCATGGCCGCTATAGTGGAAGCCTCTCGCTATAGAAAACTATGTAAACTTCAATGACTCGGAAATCCCTTAAAAGTCTAGTTTTCACAATATATCTTCTTTCCTTGATGTCCCAAAATATTCCCTTCATGCCAAGTTCAATTTTGAGAGTTTTACTCATTCGAGTTTGATTCTGTAAAGCCTTGTGAATCCCTTAATGTCTTGGATACAAGAAAATATCAACCTATCCTCTACATTACATCCCACCCATTCTTGGATGGCCCTAGATTTCACATAGTTCGGATTTCGTCTGAGATTGACCTAGTCTAAAATTTCAAGTCACTACCCAAAAAGTTTTCTGGCTCAAATTCTTTCATCATTTGCCTAGTCTTAATAACCGAAACAGATCGTTACAATTATCTCAGTTGTAAAAAAAATTAGATGATTATTAATTGTTTCATTTCATTATTTCTCTAACATCTACGTATAAGAGAATATTTGATTGTTGTTTTTGGAAAAAACTGTAATTATTATACTTGGTGTGAGGTTATTTATTCATTAAATAATTTAACCAATAAGATAAAGTAAACATATAATACTCAAAATGTTGAGTACGTATTAATATTAATGAAATACTTATAATGATATACAAATAAATATATAATACTAAAAACGTTGAGTACATATTAATATTAATGAAATAACTATAACGATATACAAATAACAGAAAGACAAAAAAATTAAAATATTTTATATAAAAATCAAAAAAATATTGAAACGGATCAAATATTTTTAAATTATACGTAAAATATCATGAGACAATTGAAACTAAAAAAAAAATAGTTGTAAAAAAGGTTTAATTATTAGTTGACCTTAAATTATTTGTTAAAATAACAATAATATACCCAATATAATCTACAAACGACATTTGTGAATAATAAAATATGGGCATACAAGAGCCAAAAATTAAAACTATATTCATGATTTTCATCTAGGTAAAAAGCACACACAATCATTACAAATATTCTTAAAATTTTGAAAAAATTTAAAGAGACAAGAGGATAGAAGTTAATAGATAATGTAAATAATTTACAGATGTAATTTATGTGTCATTTTTATTTGACTCATCGACTACACCAAATTTTATATTAAATTTTAAAAGACTGTATTACTGATTGATAAACTTATGAAGAAAGGAAAATCTGCAGGAATAAAGGATGCTTATAGTAAATTGTTTCCATTATTCATTTGGCTCATCCTTCTGTCTGACATGACTTTAATTTCAATGAGACATAATGACCCTATACTAAATTGTTTTTTATTAAGTAATCATATATTTATCATATCATATATTTATATAAAAGAGAATCCTAGGCCCCCCTACATGGTGCCACCATAAACCAGGATTCCCTTTTAAATTTATTTATTTCCAAAACTAGCCTTTCCTTTTCATGAAAAATTGTGAATTTTTTGAAAAGTTGTGACTTTTATGAAGAGTTGCGACTATTATAAAAAATTGTGACTTTTATGAAAGGTTGTGACATTTTTGAACTCTGTTAAAGTTTCAGCAAGGATGATCGAAAATTGATCTTCTCTTTTGTCCCTTTCTACAGGTTTCTTCATATAAACAAAGAAAATTGATTTCAATTGCAATGCGACATTACTACTCTTGGACCTCTCAGTGCACAACTCTTAATGCTGCTAAAATGGTTGATGGTTGAATTCATTACATATGGTTCTTTAGTAAACAAATCTTTTATTTCTGCAACTATTATTTGTATGTTTTTTTCGAATTCAAATACATTAATTAAGCTTCTTATGAAGTGTGTTTCATTCCTCAAAGTTTTCTTGCTCCTATTTCATTAAGCTTAACTTTTTTACTATAAGTCATATTGATTGATTCATGTATCTATTTCAATTTCTTTTTGCTATTTTGGTGACTTTTTTTGAATTATGTTCAAAATTCCAGTGAGGATGGTTGAAAATTTATCTTCTCTTTTATCCCTTTCTACAGGATTTCTTCATATACTTTTTGGAAAAATTGCTTATGGGTTGTTCTATATTTGATAGCACACAACAACAAATATCAGATAACTCATACAGAACCAATGATGAAGTTTGTTAAAAGAACCAAAATGATTGCTCTCTTGCTTGCCACAATTAGTATATTATTTTGATGGTTTTTTCTTAGGTACAAACATTTTGTATGACATTGCACTATTCCTAGAATATTTGTATCGAGACAATTAATCAACATCTTTTATCGCAAGTTAACAAATTTGTCATATTTCTTCTTCTCTTATTTTTGGGCATAATAAGATATCAAGTTTTCGTGAAACTAACAAATGTCCAAAATACACTATAACAAAAATAATATTTACCGGAAATAAATATGCAGGTTCACGAAGAGTGCTACAGCCTTTACTAACATTAATTAATTGTCATTAGATTCAATGTTGTTATAGACTTTAGGGCTCAATTGCCTCTGAAAATATATATTTAGCGACAATTAAGCTATTAATTGTTATTAAAGATCTTTTTTTAAGTGATAACTCATCCTTTTGATAAAGTTTTTTATTTTTTGGATAAAGAAGTAATAACTCTTTCTTTTGGCTTCTTCAATTAAATTTGTGAACTGTAAATTTGGATACAACCCGAAAGACTATATTTATGAAAAATATGTTAAGCAACATGCCTTTTTCTTCTTGATTGGTAGGAAAGTAAGGTCGTCTTTATTATTACTTTTGGATATTTGTGAGTTCAAGTGCTCACAAAATTATACTGTGAGATTTTAATAAGTTATGTGTCAAAATTTTGGTTAAGAATATCCCGTTGTGAACATTCAAATGTCACCTACTGCTTGGTTTATAATTGCATTAATTCTTTGTAACTACATACTATAACCATAACAATAACTATGGTTTAATCCAAATAAGTTGGGGCCGGTGATATGAAACCTTAAAAATAGTAATGACTACATAGAGACAATGACAAAAAAACATTTATGATAATAACAATTTTAGGGTCATTTTTAGCATATACTTGATATGGCATACAATAATAAAAAAGAGATTGATGGAGGTTCATGTCACGACCTGAGCCTACACCCTGGACATGGCCGGCACTCGAGAACCATTGTTGGTTCCCAAGCGAATCCTCATCCTGGCATACTACAAGCAGAAGACTAACTTGAGCATACAAAGCTTAAAAACTGAATAAAAATTTACGGAACTCAATTACAAAGCCATAAAATAGGCAACTTAAGTCTTTAAAACATTTAATAAAATAAATGAACAAACTTCTGAAACTCTGCAGTCTATCTATGAAGCCTCTAAATGACAAATATAGAAGTCGGGACAAGCCCCACGACCTCCTAATAACTGATATAACTTAAACTAAAAGTGGAACCCTCCGGAAGTAAGGAGGCTCACCATAGCTAACTCGAACTCCATGTGGTATCAACGAAACTCATGTTGATGACCCTGAATACCTGTATCTTCATCATGAAATGATGCAGGCCAAATGGCTCAGTACGTGGAATGTACGAGCATGTAAGGGAAATTCTAAAGCATAACATAAGCTTGAACATGATAAAAAGGAAACATGCTTACCTCTTTTCAAACTTACTCAACTCAAGGAATACTCAAGGATACTCGAAACAACTCAAACTTACTCAACTCAGAAGTACTCAAGGATAAGATACTCAACTCAGTAATAAGGTTCTCAACTCAGTAAAACTCAACAATAAGGTACTCGACACAATGAACCACAGATCAACTCAAGATACTCAACCCGAAGGTACTCAACTCAAGATACTCAACTCGAAATATTTAACTCATGAAACTCAAGGATAAAGCAATAGTAAAAGATCCAATATATATGGAAAGTTGTAAAACTGTAGATAGCAACTCAATGTATTGAAAAATACAATAATACTCGGTGTGTATATAAAAATACAATATAAATCTGGGGGAGTTTTTCTAACCAACAACTATGATTATGAGCTATGTGATGATACATCGTCTCACCCATGCTGCCAGAATTGTCATATACTTTGCTAAGGTATAAGACCTCTCAACTAAGTGGATCCACTAGTCTGTGCTAAAAAGCACTAAGAAATCATCTAAGAAGTATGATCCTTTCTACCCACGTCGGCTACATAGTTTATGGGGGGCTATGAGTTCTATCAACTCTCCCCCATATCGGTGCTCAATACTACTCCCAAAATATACTCAGCTCATATGTTTAAAAAATGTAACTCTTTCTCTGGTTTGAGATTATTACTCAAAATCTTTTTCTAAAAATAGATGTTACTCACCTACTCTAAAACTCTTTTGGAAATCTCAGTTTCCTCTTCTTTTAAATGTGAAAACATTTACTCTTGGGAATACATAGTTCCCATATATCATTTTTAGGAAAATGAACTCGACTGTACTCTTTCTCAACTAAAGTGTTCAAGTCTTAAAACAAGTTTAGAAAAAGTTGTAAAAGACTTCTCAAAATAAGTTTCATGCCGAATGATGGACGTGAACGACTCAATTCAAGGTTTTCAATAACCATACAAAGAACTTGACACTCGGAACTCAACAACTTCAGTGATACTACTCATTTCAAGAATATTCAACTCATAAGGTTCATGATGCATTATGGCCATGAACAACTCAGCTCAAGGACTCGATGATACTCCTCATCTCAAGATTTCTCGACTCATATGGTTTATGCGAAATTATGGGCATGAACTACTCAACTCAAGGACTGCATGGGTAACATGTAATAGTTCCATGATTAGGAATATAACTCAGAAGGGTTAGGTACTCAATACTCAAGACTTAGAACTTGAATATACTACTTCTCTCAAATGTACTCAATTTATGAAGTTCATGCAGAATTTATGGGCACGAACGACTCGACTTGAGGGTCTACTTAACAATATAGAGCTCATGTATCCGACTCTTCTCATTCTTATACTTACTTCCACAAAAATTAGCTCAAATCGATAGTTGATCTCAAAGGATTCACAATTGAACTCAAAGACTTTCTTGAACTCTACTCTTAACTCTCTCTTGAATGTGAATTATGAATTCAAGAGTTATGATTCATGATATGAAGGATCTTGTGATGATAAAGTAGACTCATGAATGCATTCTTATCATTCTCATACTCACTTAATCGAGTCTTGAAACAAGTTATTAGAAATTGTAGAAGACTCCTCTAAAGGACTCAAAGGGACTTTCTCAAAAATGTTTGAAAGAACTCTCAAAACTTGGCTCTCAACTCTACCTTGAATTTGATTTATGAATTCAAAGTGGTGATTTGTGATAGGAAAGATTTCATGATGTTTAGGAGTGTTTTAAGATAGTTAAACATGAGAAACGGTTGAAAAACACTGTATGGGGAGCAAGTCCACGACGCAGAGATGAATTAAAATGTTTGGTCAAAATAATTTTTAAAACAGTGATGTCTGCGATCTCTCTGCGACGCGGAGAGAAAATTTTCACACTGAAGGAACAGGTCCACGTCGTGGACCTGGTACCTGTTCCTTATCTGATTTTTCTTCTTCCTTGTTTTCTAACCCCAATTCGCCTAAATTTGATTCTTTTTCTCAATTTCTCTTTAGATTCAGATACCCAATACATGTACCCAAGAATTTAATCAAACACAACTCTAAAATCGACTCGATTTCCTTAAGAACTCATCAATCTCATCTTAACTCAAAAACGGAAGCCAATTTCAAGAATACAATTCAAGAACATCAAACCTTCATCTTTCTAGAACGAATTTAATGTTGAAATTAACATGATTGGCGTGTGGGTTAACAAACCCAACACTATGGAAGCTTACATACCTCTTAGGTATCAAACCCATGGCGAAAATCCGCGACAAAACTCAAGAAGCTTGACGAACGCCTTGATCCTCTCCTTTTTTCTCCTCTTCTTTTCTCTTCTCTCAAAACCCTAACTTATTTTTATGAAGTGTAAACTGAATCCAATCAGTTTTGTCCCCAACTTAATTACCAAAAATGAATTTAATTAATTGGGTAGTGAAAAGACCATAATACCCTTCTAAAATCCGGTTTTGACTTTACTTATCTAGACAGCCCAACTTCGAATGGACACCTCCTTCATACAAACTCGAAATTGAGCAAACTCGGTGGCGTTGGAAAGATAATTCAAAGACCTTTCCTACAGTATCTGGTAGCACACCTAACTCATTCTGAGCTAGGATTTATGGTCGTTTGAAGTCGTCCCAAAAATCATACTTAGCTTAACTTTGTCAAACTTTCCAAATTTGATTATTTCCAAAAAAAAATGGCTTCTTTCCAATTCTTAGTATTTCTAGTTCTTTCAAAAAGCGAGGTGTTACAGTCCATAAGAAAGGAATCCAAGGTCGTCCATTTGAATTGAGTTAATTATGATCTTATATGAACGTGATGTTCCACTTTACTTGGGAGTGTTGTTGTTCAACGCTTTTTGGTCTCTTTTTTAACATCTGATGTTATTCTTTATAACTTCTTGGAATTTGAAAATTTTCATTACTTTTGACCAACTATATCCAGGGAGATTTTCTTAGACTTCTTTATTATATTTAAAATCTCTATGACTCATAATTTTTGTATTAAAAAAATGAAGATTAAAAAAATATAGCACCTTAAGATTTCGGAGGAACACTTTGACTTAAGATAAAATGTTCTTGACAATGTAGTATATGTATCGAAAATACAAATATTACCGAATGATCATATGTAAGCTTAATAAAAAAGTTCAATCCCTTGCGAAGCACGGGTAATTTACCTAGTATAAAATAAAACAAAATTATCTATATACCATTTGCATATTAAGAAACCTATTTGTTTGGTTAAAAGATATTCTCTGTATCAATATTTAAGCTGCTTTACTCACTATCATAAATTCATGATCAAAATTTCTCATACCACTCTCTTATTTTGAGAAAAAAAAAATGTCAACTTTATAAAAAAAACAAGAAGTATCATAATATAGGGTGATGAAATCCTTTTCTTTAAGTCAAATAACTTCTAAAAATTTTGACAATCTCATCACATTTCTAGCATTAAATTTTAAGTAGAGTTATTTGCATAGATAGTACTTGGTTGAATTTTTCTTCTTGCATAGATAATTACTTTCCCTGCCCCAATTTACATAGTACAAATTAGTTTTAACAGTCAAAATTTATAATGTTGACCGTAAATTCTGACATGAAATCTTCAATTTTTTATAGAAGTGCTAAAAATTGCTTTTTAAAAATTTCATTCATTGATATACTAATTTAAATAAATTATTTTTCATATAGACAAATGTATAATTAATGTTCAATCTTTATGTATGACGTAAATTATAATTACTTTCTTGAATATAATTCGCGCATCGTGCAAGCATGTTAATAGTAAATATTTGTAACCAATTTTGATGGTAGAAATATAAAGATCTTGAATCTTTTCATATTTTATAGTCTCAATATAAATTTTTTCTTTAATTATTTTTTAAAAAAATTTAAAAGTTTCTTTCGAGACTTACTACAATTTCAATATCATAAGTAATTTTATTTCTTTGGATAGTAGCACATTACTTCTGATGCTCTACAAAACTTTAGATACTACCACACATTTCATAACATTGTCTATGTGGTGAACATTTTCTTCAAAGGAGAAACTTATTGTATCATTGTCATAGTCAAAATCATTATAGGCAAAGCTTGTTTCTTAATTTACTTTTTCAGTTAATATCTTCTTATTCTTCTTTTTCAATACCTGGAAAAATATATTTGACGTACAGAGGTACATATCAATGATAAATTTGTGGGTCAAGAATTAATTTTTTCTTTTTCCCTTTTGGTTGTTCATAATAAAGCATACCACAATATTTGTGATGTATTAAAAGTACTTGACCAATGACCATTTATACCAAAATAAAATTTCTTTCTTTCTTTCTCTCAAACATTCCATAGAGATGAATTGTGACATTTATTCAATTATACATGAGAAGATCATTATTCAAAATTTTCACCATCTCTTGACACATTCATTTTCAAGAATGATTGATCATTCAAGATGTTTAGCACAAGTCGCATTCTCTTAAAAGAATTGACTATAATCATATGTGCATGCTTCATAATTTTTCATTAGAAGTTCATTGTCATGCTCTAAAAATTTTCATATTTATATGACAGATCTCAACATCACTTTTGAAATGGCAAGTGCACCACCACTTAATATTTCTTTATTTTGATGAAGGATTTATAAAATGAAATTAGTTTGCACAACAATCGCATGCCCAATACCTTTCATATCAAATTTGATGACCAAAATTACCTTCACTCTTTGATGGACCATTTTAAGAACTCTTAATATTATTTTTTAAAATAATTATCACAATGATGACTATTATTATTTTGCCTCTTCTCGTCCATATTCATATCTTCAATCACAGAATTATCTTGTCATCTTTAAGAATTTTAATCTATTGCTATCACATTCACTTCAAAAAATAGAGCCATATTCAATGAGACGGGCTTCACAATTTTTATCAAGAGCATATCAATTTACTCAGTAATCATTATATCATCAATATATTGCAATGTGACTTTAGACCATTGTCTTATCCATATAAAGATGTCTTAGGTCAAAATATGATGGGACTTGAATTCAAAATATTATCATTATGGTGCATCAAAACTTTAATTGATGTCTTCTCCTTTTGGTGCGATGAAACTTGAATGTACTGTCTTATACTCAATCAATAACATTATATATAGTCCAAAATAAAATGCAATTCAGCCTTGAATCTTTAAAATATCATCACTTTGTTATTAAAAGTACTGATAAATTTAATCATAATAACACTTCAAAAGATCATATATAAGTTTTTACCTTTAATTAATGAATCAAAGATGATCTTAATAGGTGACTCTGAGAGTTATTTTTCAACTAATTTTTTTAAAAGAATTATTTACTTATTGGAAGACCAACAAATTGATTTTCAGCATTAACTTCATTAATTGCTAGTTAAAAAAATATATTTCTTAAAGTGTAATTTGAAGATAAAGCAACTAGAGGTTAACACTAATCATCACAATAAATAAATTGATAATTCAAAATTAAAATTAAGCAACATTTGATAATTGGACCTAATAATGTCTACAAATCAATATATTTTGTGGACCTCTAAAATTAGCATATTCTTTTTGCAGATATGTATAAAATAGAACTAATAGAGTCATTATTATGAAGGAAACTTACCCCCAGAATGTAACACCTCGATCTTAGAAGGAGCTAAATTTGTGAAAGAACTAAATTGGAAAGAGTGAAGTTGAGAATTTTGCAAGTTAGTCTTAAATTGTGAGTTTTGAGTCAACTTCAAACGACCATAACTTCAGTACATGAAGAGTTAGGTGGCCCATGAGATATCAAATGAAAGATATTTGAGTCCTCTTTCCAACGCCACCGAATTTCCTAAATTTTGAGTTCGGATGAGGGATATATGACCGTTTGAATTCAGCCTGTCTGATTAAGGAAATTCATCTGAATTAAGGAGGGGTATTTTGATCTTTTCCTTATCCCACTAGCCTAACTTATTTTTAGTAATATTTTAAGGGTGTAAACTGATTTAGATTAGTTTTCACAATCCTAAACACGCTTAGAGGTTTAGAGAAAAGTTCAAGATACTTGCAATCTTCGAGGAATTTCGCCATGGATTTGATCCTTACAAGGTATGTAAGATTTCATAGTGATGGGTTCGTTTACCCTCACTCCAATCATGAGTTTCTTGAGTTATTTTCGTCCATGACAATCCATATATTGATATTCTTGATGAATTTATTGAAGTCGTTATTGAATCTTTAATAGTGAGATTTGATGAGTTCTTGAGGTGAAATTATGAGTTTGAGATTGTTTTTAGTAGATTTTCGTTTACTTATGTTGGTTATTGATACGCTCAAATTACACCTCCCTAAAGAAGTATAAGCGATCATTATCAAGTAAAGAACCCAACTTGGAGGTTGGGGTCGATCCCACGAGGAATATGGTTTAGACTTAAACTCAACTTACAATTATATTCGTTTAGCCAAAGTATTTCCAAAACAAGTAAGTAAAGGGCGGAGGGGGGGGGGGGGG
>JAJOOR010022478.1:0-19601 GCA_036250505.1 Solanum acaule | reverse complement strand
CATTATAATTTTTTTTCGTAATAACATAAAATTTTATTAAATATCACTTGCATTTTGCAGTAAACAACAAATAATGCAAAAAAGAGGGGAAAATTGTTAAAAAAAATATAAAAAGGGTTTAATTGTCCTTTCAATGCTTTTTTTACTGTTGACCCCCAGAATTTTTACATCTGACGCGCCTAATTTGAGTGTATTTAACGCATTTTGCCAGGTAGGATCCGAGTGTTTTTTTGTTTAAGTTTTGGATAGTTAAAGTGCCTATTTGTGCACTTACAAAGTTAAAGGTCAAAGTTAAAATTTGAAGCCAAGTTTAGGGGTCAATATATGTATTATGCCTTTCTGTTATCTGTAAAGAATGAAACATATATTTAATGGCTCAAAAATAAAAATGAAACAAAAAAAATTAACTATGAGCTTACGAAATTATTTATTACGTTAAATATTCCTTACCAACTTTCCTGTAAAAAGGTCACAAACTTCCTCGGGAAGCCATATTCTGCTGTTAGCATACTCTTCCCGTATGACATTTTCTCCCATATCTCTTATCATATTATGCATCACAATAATATTATTCGGGTAGATGGATAACAGAGATTTTTCGATAAGGTAATCTATTAGAAAACCACGACTCACATCTCTCTGTACTAGTTTTATAAAAAGATGAAAATTATCTCCACTCAAGCATGCAATCTCTAGAAATGCAATATCCAGAAATAATTCCTTCTCATCTTTGTCCAGACCATCAAAACTAAGCCTAAGCTTTCCTAGAATATCCTTGTGAGGGATTCTCTTCAGCCGATCAATTATGGGTTTCCAGTGCTTTTTGTCTCGTCTGTAAAATAAAGAACCCAAAACTTTAAGAGCTAAAGGGAGTCCACCAGCATGGTTCACCACTTGTCTTGAAAGTTCCATAAAATCTTCTTTTGGTGATTTTTCTCTAAAAGCATGCCTACTGAACAATTCAAGTGCTTCATCCTCAGATAATAGTTGGACTTTATACACGTCATCCCCAACGTGACTGATTAATAGGTGCTTGTCTCTTGCTGTTAAAATAATTCTGCTACCCCTACCAAACCATTCTGGCTCTCCAACCAAAAATTCCAACTGTTCTTGATGGTTTACGTCATCGATGGTGAACAGAACTTTCTTCCAGCGAAGCATATTCTTTAAAATATTCATCCCTTCACGCTCACTAGTTAGAGTCAATTTTTCACCCAAGAGCTTGAAAATGACGACTTGTTGTAGCCATGTTAGTCCATTTTTCTGATGAAGTTTTCCAACATCACCAAGAAAACAATCAGCTTCAAATTGATGGCGGTATGTTTGATGTAGAACATTTGCAATTTCTGTTTTGCCGATGCCGCCCATACCCCAAATACCAATAGAGCGAACATCATTTGATTCCATATCTAATAATGAGGTTACTTTCTCAACCTGAGATTTCATACCCACTAAGCTTTCCGGGAAAGGTGAAATAATTTGAAGTGACTTTGGAAATATGTCATCAACTAGTTTGTTGATGCACTCTGCGTCATCTCTACATTACAGTGGAAAATAATCTCAGAGTAAATAAATAGAAAAACAAAGACTTGTCATAGACTAATATCTAAAACAAACACATAATAATGTTTATTATGAATTATAACATTTTTAAATCTAATTCCATCATCAAACAATCATATATTTCTCTGTTTTCCTTTTTCGGTAAAAGTATAGCTGATGATTGTGTGGAATTGTAGCTAAAAGTTTGGTCCTTTTCGCTCTTGATAAAGAGAAACCGGAAAAAAGAAGAAGAAGAAAGCTTACTTGAAATTAAGTAAATGATAGCCTGATATTTTCCCTGCCTCCACAAATGCACCCCTCCATCTCTGAACCTTCTCCATATCATCATTGTGTTGGGAAAATGAATCAGCGAAAGGGGGATTTTGATGGCGTACATCTGATGGACTCACATCATAGAAGACTGGAATCACAATCTGCTCCAATTCCTTTTTACACTTTATGATGTGTGCAAGCTCCTCTAAACACCATCTTGACGATGCATAGCTTTTTGAAAATATTACGACAGCGAATCTGGCATCTTCTATGGCTTTTAAAAGTTCAGCAGAAATTGATTTTCCCGCTTCCAACCGCTCATCGTCTTTGAAAGCGTGGATTCCTCTTTGTTCCAGAGCATTATAGAGATGACTCACAAAGGTTCTACGCATATCTTCACCTCTAAAACTCAAAAAGATATCGTACTTGCAAACTTTGGAAGAAGCATGAGACATTGTTGAAGAATATTGCTAAAGCCTTAGTGAAAGAAAAAGTGGTACTTCTCAAAAGAAGAATAGACAATGGATTCATTCAGCATTGCTAAATACACAGAAAGTAAATGCAAGTAGTTGAGAAGGAGGGATCATTAATAAATTTTCGAAACGAGCTGCAAGTGAAGGATCTACAAGTAGCATTCTACGTTGATTATATACTCCAAAACCTTCAACACACCTCATCTTCATCCCATTCCACCCTCACATATTATTTGTCTAGATTATATACAGATGTTTTTAGAATAATATTTCTTGCTTACATACCGAACATACACACGCAAAAAAACAAAGTAACAGACCACTTGTTTTCCTTCATACAGAATACATTCTTATCATCTTATTATTATAAATGGGTCCAACATGAAGAAGTTCGGTTAGAGTGAGTCATTGAAATCTCACAACACAGAATACATAGTAAAGAATTCAACTTTATCATTAATGCAGTGAGAAATTAAAGATTGAAAGAGAGAAGAAAGGGCTAAATGTACGAAAAAGGAGAAAATTCAACAAAATTGATATCCAGTGAGGGAGGGAAACTTCTACCTTGTTTTTTTTTTTTTTTGGTTTCCCACTGTTGTCCTGTAGCCGAGGACGATTAAATTTGGATTCACACCGCCAAGTCCCTCATTACGCATCAACCCTACACCTTTTGCCACCATTCCTGAGAAATTGAAGTGTACAACAATAACATATCCAATGTGAAATATCATAAGTGGAGCTCCATGAGAATAGAATGTACAGAGCTTATTATTATTACGTAGAGGTAGAGAGTTGGAGACTATTTTTGGTTTCCATCCGTCCGCAGTGGAATGCCTACTTATTAAAATCCGACTAATTTAAATTCATATGGTTTAAAACTATATTCAAGAGGAAAGGATTCGAATTTTGCCGTAACAAAGGGGCTCGAATATGAGACCTAAGAGATAAAAGAGAAAAAATTAGAGTTTTTGGCCAAAATCATCCTTAAACTATACCCAAACGTAAGCTATATCCTTAAAGTATCATTCTTAGTAGAAAACATCTTTCAACTATTTAAAAGTGAACAATTTTCATCATTCTACTTGAATTTATCAGAAAACTAATAGATCCCACAAAAATCAATTGATCCCTTCGTTATTATTATTCTTAGATACGCCAAAAATACTATCATGAACTGTTTTGGTAATTGAGTTTAGCATTATGCAAAATCTTTTAATTTGACTTTTTTTGTAATTTGATATTAAAAATATTATTAGTTAAAATATGTTTCTTCTCAATTGAATATGCTATAATAGGCATTTGTCGGAGACTTTCACTTCTAATAATGTAGAATGACACTCAAATGCGAGACATAATCAATATTTTGATCACTTCAATATCAGATTGTCCAAAAATTTATTGATCTAAATACGGTATAACTTTGAAAAAGGTAAAGATAATTAAGCACCAGCTTCTTTCCATTACTAAATGAGAAAAAGAGCATATCGTGTATCCTCACACCTTCCAAACATTTTTTGTTTCAATAAGCAATGGTGTCTAAGATTTCTAATATTTTTTTTCAGGAACTTCGATAATGAAATTACACAAGAAAACTTTTATTGATAGTCACGTGAACTGGTCATATTTTTGTAGGATCCCTTAGCTTTGACGATATCTTACAGAAGGATGGATATTGTTAACCTTCAAATACTTACAGGATGTTTTTTGCCAAAAAAAATATTTTAAGGATGTAATTTAAGTTTGAGATATAGTTTGAGAATGTTTTTGGGCAAACACTCGAAAAAATTACCCTCTTTTACTTTGGTGGAAAAGCTTCCCGGAGGAAAAAAGAAGCTTTGAGGAGAAGCAAAACTTATTTTCGAGAAGCTGATTTTTTATTTTTTTGAAAAAGTACATTTTTAAATGTTTTTTTAGAAATTTCGATCAAAGATTATTGCTGCTTATAATTGTTTTTTAAATTGATTAGTCATTTTAAAATTAAACATAAATAATTTTTCATCAAAAGTAGTACTGGACTATAATTTATTTTTTGAAAATACTTTTCAAAATAAATTGATTTATATAATTAATAATCTTTTCATTCACTTTTATTTATCATATTTGAATAAAGAAAAGAGAAAATCAATATTCAAAGGTCCAAATGAAAATTAATTTCTTGATTTATACTCGCAAGCTGATGACAAGCCATGAAAAGCTCTATAATTAAATTAGATTTTTATCAGAAAAAAAAAAAGAAGATAAAGAGTCTAGAGATTTTTTTTTATTGTTATACATACATTTTCTTAATAAAAGTTTATGTATATCTTTAATACACTTTCTATAATTTTTTTCAGGCACATCTTAACAGTTAAATTGATAATCGAATCGATAACGATCAATAAGCGATAAATCAATATTTTAACAGTTTAACATATCTACAAATTAATTAATTTCAAAATCGAACCAAACCAATACACAACCGTCTCTCAAATTTGAGCCACTAGAATAAAAAAATAAAGAATAGTAAGAAGGTTTTCTCCAATGATAAAACACCTCTCATTTTCAATAAGAAAAAGAAAAAAAAAACTCATCCGGGAGTCTTTTTAAAAGAAAAAGGAAAAGAAAAAGAAAAACGATAATAAACAGAATCGAAAAGAATCTTTTGTGGCTGAAATTTGGCTAGCAACTGAAATCGTTTCATTTCTGAGCTAGCAATGGAAACTTTACTGGGAAGTTCGCCTTCTCCTTCTCCTTCTCTTTCATTCACCATCACCAGAAGAAACCCCATTACTTCTTTTAAGGTATGTGAAAAATGGGAAAGTTAAGTTTTTTATGGTTCTTGAAATAACCCCATTTGGTCAAGTGGGCAAATTCCATTTCATATTACTATTTGTTCTTTTAGTTGGTGTTCTTGATTTCATTAATTTCTCTATGTTTCAATTTATGTGACGGTGTTTGACTGGAAATTGAGATTGAAATAGTACTAATTTGATTTTGTGTAGTATGAATGGTAGTAGAAGAAACCCCATTATTTCTTTTAAGGTATGTGAAAATTGGAAAGTTTTGAGTTTTTTATGGTTCTTGAAGTAACCCATTTGTTCAAGTGGACAAATTCCCTAATATTTCATATTACTATTTGTTCTTTTAGTTGGTGTTCTTGAACTCATTAGTTTCCTGATGTTTCAATTTATGTGACGGTGTTTGACTGGAAATAGAGTTTGAAATAGTACTAATTTGATTTTGTGTAGTATGAATGGTAGTAGAAGTCCTTATAAAAAAAAATGGTAGTAGAAGTCAACAACAACAACAACATACCTAGTGTAGTACATGGGGAGGGTAGAGTGTACGTAGACATTACCCGTACCTAGTGACGGAGTCAGAATTTTCATCAAGGGGTTCAACATCTACTTTATATACATAAAAGATAATTTTAACCATGTAATAAACAGTATAATTCTCCATAGAAGGGGGTTCGGATGAAGCCCTTGATCTTGCTTGGCTCCGTCCCTTGTCCCTACCTCAGAGGTAGAGAGGTTGTTTCCGATAAACCCTTGGCTCAAGATGAATGGTAGTAGAAGAAGATATTAATTAGCTTGATAGTTTTAGTTTGCTTAGAAAAGTATTGAAGTGTAAAATGAGTTTAGGAGGGGAGAAAATCTAGTGATTTTTGTACATCTGCCTAAGTCTGGAGGAATAATGAAGGTTTGCACTAGCTGGCCCGGATTAAATAATTTAAATGACTGAACTGTGTGTAATATTTTTGAAATTCTTGAAAGGGGAAGACTGTAGTATAGATTAAAACTAAGAGAGTTCATTATTTAAGCAGTCTGTTTTCTCAATTGTGAAACATTAAAGTAACATGGAAATCCTTGTTTCAATTTATGTAGTAAACAAGTATACTTACGTATTTTAAAGTTTTCCGGAGCCAGTAATTCGAGTAAAGATTGAAACTTTATATACTTTTTCATTTGATGACAATCTCACAATATTTAGTGTGTCAAATGAAAGAAAAGGTAGAAATCGAAAGATTCGAACAGTATTTGAGAGGCTTGAATCAGAGAGGTAAAACATTGATCCCTTTGTTCAGTCAAATAAATCAGTCAACTACACCTCAGTCTCAAACTAGTTGGTGCAGGTTACATGGTTCCGCTATATCCATTCCACTCTATTCATGCTATTTCATTGCAGGACTGGTACATAATTGGTCTTTTAAGACCAAAAGCATATATTTTAAACATTATTATTTCATTAAGGGAGAAGGTCCAAATTTCTCCCTGTACTATTTATATCTCTCAATTTTGCCTCTGTCACACTTTTGATCCATTCATATTCTTGTTGTTAACAAATTATCACCTATTTTTCCTTTTTGTTAACAGAACTTCAGCGTAAAATTGGTGGACTCTACATGTCCAAATTCTCTGAGAAAAAATGTCCAAATTTACCCCTCAACCTTCCTTTGGAGCTTCATTAGTAGGGGTCAAGGGTAAAAATAAGGCTGCTTCCCAGTGGAGGGGGTAATGTTAGACCAAAAGCTTATGGAGGCCAAAGTTGCTCAATTTTAGATAGTACACTGGAATATTTAACCCTTTTCCCTTTAGTTATCTTTAAAGGAGCTGGAAGGCTAAGAAATGATTATGAGGAATCATTCCTGCTTGTATGTGGTGGACCATCTAGAAGGAACAAAATCAACATGTTCGTTCTGTAACAAGAAATAAAGCATTTCCAAACTAAAAGCTACTTGTCTTTCTCTTTGTTTTTTGTGTTTTTGGTGCAAAAATGCAAAATTTACACGATATAGATAGTCAAGTAGACTTCATCCATAAACATTCTGCAGGTGCTTTCATGGAATTCTTTGTACAGCGGAAGTAATAACTCTCGAGTATATCATCCTATATTGCGTCTGAAAAGAAGTGGCAATGACAACTTTGGAAGTTGCTCTCCTTTATGCTACATTGAGCAAATGTACAGAAACAGAATGTTTTCTCAGCCAATCCGGAGGTGTAGAAAAATATTCATAGATAAGCAACGTTTGCTGGTTATACAAAATGGCTTAGCTTTTCTACCAAGAAAATTCAAAACCAGTCTCCGCAAAACATTAAAGCATTCGGAAATTTTTAAGAGTATAGTACCTGAGATATTTGTTCGGTCCTGCATAGGACTAATGCTGGTTATGGCAGTTAATGCTGCTGTTATCAAAGCGCCTTCTTGTAAGTCTGTCAGTTTGATGGATCATGTCAAGCTTTTCCATTTTGTAAGACTCGATTATTCAAATATAAGTAACAAATCTCCTATTTTCTTCCCACTTTACAGTTGCTCTCACTGAAGAAAATCTACTTTTCTTGGAGGCATGGAGAACAATTGACCGTGCATATATTGACAAGACCTTCAATGGCCAAAGTTGGTTTAGGTACAGAGAAGACGCACTACGAAATGAACCAATGAACACAAGGCAGGAAACATGTAAGTTTTGCCCTTTTTCAGATGATCTGTTAGTGATTATCTGCATGAAGTTTTGCAGAATACTCAGGGAAGAAATGATCTGCTATGCATCTGCATTGAAGCTTTTGATTGAAAAAGAATAATTCATTATTATGAGTAGCTAGAGGACAAAAGTTTGCAATCTATATAGAAGGGAAAATGTATTAGTTAACCTTACAAACATGTATAACAAGATGCAACTTAGCAAAATAGTACCCGGCATATTTTTGTATTTTCTTTTTGCTGACAAGATGCTATATTGTGCCCATCAGTCTGTGGATATACCTTTTGGTCTAGGTCACCTGCATGATGGACTAATAGTTTGTATCTTGAGTTCTGAATTTTGTCTGATATGTGCTTTAAGCAACCTCATCTATTTTCTGGAACCATGCCATTTGTGGCAGGAAACTCTGTTAGTCAATATATATATAGTGATAGAAACGTACAGATTCCAATAACGAACCTTGAAGCTTTAAACTTGTCTGAAGTCTGAAATGACTTGTCTCAGATACAGCTGTAGTTTTCCATCCCTTAAATGTGCATATTGTTAAATCATTGCACTACACTGTCTCCAGATGCAGCAATAAAAAAGATGCTTGCCACTCTGGATGACCCTTTCACCCGTTTTCTGGAGCCTGAAAAGTTTAAAAGTTTGCGGGTATGGTTCTTGTTTTCTCTTGTCTTGTTAGCTAGTGAGTTAACTCCACCCCGATTGATTGAAAATTTGCTTCCTAAACAGATTTCTTCATATGTTTTTTGAAGGCAGTCAGGAACTCAAAATGCACTTACTGGAGTAGGGTTGTCAATTGGCTATCCATCGGGGAAAAATGAATCAGCCTTTGGACTGGTCGTTATCTCAGCTTCTCCAGGAGGTCCTGCAAATAGGGCTGGCATCTCATCTGGTGATATCATCCTACAAATTGACAATACCAGCACAGAAAACATGGGTATATATGATGCAGCAGAACGGTTACAGTAAGTTTTCTTCTGGTCCTGAAGTGCAGTTTCATTTTATGCCTCACAGTTCAAATTCTTGATGAGTTGAAGTCTTATTCTGGGTTTACCAGACAAGTGAAGCACAATAATTGAGAGCTTGAACGGAAGGGAAACATCAGTAAATTATTGAATTTACTTACTCATAACGATTGCCATGCTATTTTTTAATAGTAATTTGCCATGATTTCTTTGCTTCCGTTATTTCTTTTTCAATCTGCTTTGATACGCCTTTCCTTGAGGCTTGAGCTGAGGGTATATCGGAAGCAACCTCTCTACCTCTCAAGGTAGGGGTAAGGTTTGCGTACACTCTACCCTCCCAGGCCCCACTTGTGGGATCACACTGGGTATGTTGTTGTTGTTGTTACTTACTCATAACTATTGCACCTGAGAAACCTAATGATACGATCTGCATGCTATAACTTTAAGCCAGAGGTCTTAATCTTTCTCACGTTATACTGAATCAAACTGGAAATATTCCTGGGAGAAACAGTATTACTTCTGATTAATGAGGGAGAAACATTGACTTATCAAAAAGAAAAAAAAAAACCGCTGAACTAAAAGTATTTTTACTCTGCTATCATACATATGAGTTCATAAACAAGAAACATGTGGCTAATAGGTTTGTAACTGTAGGTCAATATCTCATAATATTTTCTGATTCTAAGATCCTGATATCAACAGGTTGGTAGACTGTTTCCACTAGCGATTCTGTCTATAGCATAAGTTTATATGTATATATTTTCCTCTTTATTTATTGTTATGTTTTGTTGACATACAGAGGACCTGAAGGAAGTGGTGTGGAACTAACTGTACTTCGTGGATCCGAGACAAGGAAGCTACCATTGATGTATGTTCATTTTGTTGAACTCTTCTAAAGTTTTCTATGATCTGTATACTTCTGTTACTTTTAAATATGACTTGTTATATGTATTAAAGAAAAAGCCATTAATGCATCTATTAATAAGAGTCAGCTCATGCCTTCTTACTTAGCTTTTCTTCTAGTGAAGATATGTAAATGTTTCATTTTTTTATGATTATGCTCTTTTATATTTTTTAGCTAGAGATGCATATTCTTAACAAATACTAATAATCTGCTGTCTTCCAGACGGGAGAAAGTTTCTCTGAATCCCGTAAAATCAAGAATCTGCAAGCTACCCACTGGAGGAGATGATGCTCCTCAGATCGGATACATCAAACTATCAACATTCAACCAGAACGCTTCTGGTAAACTATCTTATCAGTCACTTCTTATATTAAAAACACTATCCTACTTACTAGACAACCAGACTACTCTCAAATCGCCCATTATCTGAATTAGTGGTGTTGCTGCTTCTTCTTCTTTTCCCCTTCTAAGGAGTGGTTTGTCACTATGCAGATGCATTGCATCAAATTGGAGAAACTTTTTTTCTACTCTCTGATTTGGTTATCATAAGTTATACACTCGTCATGGTTTAGAATTTGTCTTGATCTTACAGGTGTGTTCACTGTTAGTATGCCATAGTTGAAAATAGCATTTCCGTCAATGACAATGAAATCATTTGGAAAGTGAATCCTGCACTTCATATTGCTACGCTTGATATCTATCATTTTATGCATGCTTCCTCTAAAATTTTCTAGTAATGCAATGATTTCAGTACATGTTCGAAGAGTTAAACATCGGGTTAGTTTTTTCATAAATTCCAGCTAAATAGTTATGTAAATCTCCCTATAGGTGCTGTAAGAGAGGCGATTGAAACCTTAAGGAAAAACAATGTTAAGGCATTTGTCTTGGACCTTCGGGATAACAGGTGATGATCTCTCACCATGTCTTCATTTCACAGTCTTTTATTGTGATCTGAAAGTTGAAATCTTGTGCAGTGGTGGTCTCTTTCCTGAAGGAGTTGAGATAGCAAAAATTTGGTAAGCTTGTCGTGTTTGGATTTTCCAGTTTGAAGTGTCTGCTTAGTTTTCTTCTGATGATCCAATGTACTCGAATGCTAGTTTCTCAACAAGTATTACTCATCCTTTCAAGGGTCGATGTAGGTGTTGACAACGAAAACTCTTTCCCTATTTTATTCTTTTTACATAAGAGTTACACATAGGTCTATATATTGTTAAATACTAGAAGTTCTTTTAATACAATGTAGTCAAGTCAAAATAATATTTTCAATTCACAACAGAGAGATTATGAGATTACTTTGTTAGTGATACAATGAAGTTTCTTTCTTTGGTTCAGCATATTATTATTCTCTAGTTTTTGACGCTATTGCTACTGCTATGCAAGAAGACTAAACTGTGCTATGCAATGGATTTCACTGGCAACCAGGTTGGATAAAGGTGTGATTGTATACATTTGTGATAGCCGTGGTGTTCGAGATATTTATGACACGGATGGGAGCAGTGTGGTAGCTGCTTCAGAGCCCCTAGCTGTGCTGGTAAGTTTATTGTTACTTAGTCATATATGTCGACATGGATTAGCCTAACCTCAGCTAAGTGGTTTTTATGATGAAGGTAGACAATTGAGTTGGCTCTCTGTTTTTTTCCCCTTGTGTACTTAAACTCCACGGCATCTTCTTGTTTTGTGATACTCACGGCTGGACTGTAGTTCTCATTCATCAAATATTGGTGCTTAATGATGTATAATGATCCTATTCTTCCGGTGTATTTGAGTTTGACATGAAATTCGTATTTTGCACTGCAAATCTTTCCAGTCAGAGGCTCACTTCCCGTCACACTTCAGCATTTTAAGTTTATCTTTGGCTTCACCAAAAGTTGTTCTAGTTTCTCTTTCCATCACTTAAGTTCACACTTCACACACTGATTCCGCCAATCCCTGAATACTCCCTGGGCCAAACTCACCAACATAAGTTTGTCAGGTAAACAAAGGGACTGCAAGTGCAAGTGAGATTTTAGCCGGTGCTTTGAAAGATAACAAGCGTGCACAGCTGTTTGGTGAACCAACATATGGCAAGGGGTAATAACTTTATTACTTACATGCAAATACACTTTAGCTGGCAAAAGAAGAATGCTATTCTTACTTGTTTCTTCTTCTGATACAGTAAAATCCAGTCCGTATTCCAGCTATCTGATGGCTCTGGCGTGGCTGTTACAGTTGCTCGGTATGAAACTCCTGCTCACAACGATATAGACAAGGTACACACTCTCTCTATCTCTCTCACTCTCGTTCTGATATATAGTTGCCACAAGCAAACATAGTTATTGAGGTGTATCGTCTTTCTAGGTTGGTGTAATCCCGGACCATCCTTTGCCAGCATCATTTCCAAAAGACGACGAGAGCTTCTGTAACTGCCTTCAAAATCCTGCTGCTGCTTGCCACCTAGATAGAGTCGAGCTATTCTCGAAATCATGATTCAATCCTGCAATCTGAAGAAAATACCTTACTTTTTCAACATTTTGTTTGTAGATTCCATTGATTCTTTTACCAGATACATGCATCTGATGTTTGTACATACAAAGAACCAAGAACAAGGGACAACTTCAATTCCTAATATTGTTGAACTCTTGCTCTAAAAAGGGTCTATTTTTCCCCTGAGCTATTCGAAATGGAACAACTTTGCCTTCCGTTTAATGGTGAAATCTCCAAAATGTCCTCGCTGTTGGCCAAATAGCTCAAAAAATCACATTTATCATTTGGAATTTACAAGTTACAGTAGTAATTGCTTCATGCTGTGTTTAGAGACCGCATCAAATGATGTGACATCGACATCCTACTTGGTTTATAAGTTACATTTATCATTTGCGATTTATAAGTCATATTAATCGAAGATCTTTCGGAAATAACCTCTTTACCTCTTTGAGGTAGTGGTCTATGTACACTCTACCCTTTTCATAAGTCATACCTAGTAATTGCTTCACGTTGTGTTCAGAAACCACATCAAATGATGTGACACAGACATCCTACTTGATAGAAGTCACATTTATCATTTGCAATTTATAAGTCACACTAGTCAGGGTCTTTCATAAATAGCTTTTCTATAATTTAATTGTAGAATGCACAAAGTTGGTAAGATTTTTTGATACCATACTAAAATAAATTCGGCATGGTTCAATTTTTCATTTCACAATTTGGCTTGTGAGGTTCGATATTGGTTTAATTCAAGTTCAAAAGAATTACAACATATTATAGTTATGGACGAGCATCAAAGATATCAAGCTTCCTATTGACTTCTCACCGCGTACTAAGACGTCCAACTAAATGGTAAGACTTTTCCATGGAAAGGTAATCAAATCAAGACTAAGATGGAAGTAACTAATACTCCCTATTTTTTACCGGTCACGTTTCACTTTTCGAAAGTTAATATGACTGATCGTCAAAACTAAATAGAATTAAATTAATTTAATATTATAACAACAACATCCAGTGGAATTCCACAAGTGAGATTTAGAGAGGGTATAATGTACCCAAACGTTACCACTATCTTTGTGAATGTAGAGAAACGGTTTTCAAAAGCCCCTTCAAAGGTAGAGAGTTTATTTTCGAAAGTCCCTCGACTCAAAGTGTAGTAAATCCAATTAGAAAGAATAGAAAAACATAGCAACTAACAAGGAAAGTAGTGCGTAAACCTTCAAATATTTAAATTTTAAATTCAATCGTTTTTTTCCTTTTCTATGTGTCTCTCTGAATATAATTGGATAATTCGGATGTCCGGGTCGGGTCCATATTTGACCCGATTCCCATTCTATAAATAGGCCGTTGCACCTTCCATTAGGAATTTTAGCACTTCACCGTTCACAATCCCAAAGCTTCAATTGCAACCGCAGAGAGAAGAAGAAGAAGAATCAACAATGAAGCCAATGGTAGTAGACTATTTAGCAGACATGGAAGAACAAGGATCAACAATGGCGATGGACGTCGATGACGTGGACGCAATCGACATGTTCGGCGAAGGTCCACTCGGCGGCGGCGAACACCTCCGTCTCGCCGACTCTGACTTCTTCAATCTCTTTCAGGATGATTTCGATGACTCAGATATCAACTAAATCTATCACCTAAAACTCTTCCCCCGCTAAAAACAACAATATATGTGCTGTTTTCTCTCCCTACCTAGGGTTTACTCTTGCCTATGGTGCGTTGTACTTAATTTTCTGAAGGAATAAAGCAATTTTTTGGATGCTCTAGAAATTTCATCATAGCTTGCTTATTCACATCGATTTTTTCGTGTTATTTTGAAAGCTTTTCGGGCTTTGGGTTCTGAGTTTCTGATTATGAAGCAATAGTTAGTTGTAGCTTGAATTTATAGCTCTGATTGTGAGGTATAAGTAGTTTCTAAGAGCTGTTTTCTCTTTTTGGTTGATCAATTGTTAAGTTCGAAGATGTAAGAGCTGATTCGAGTCTCGCTGTTGGCAAATCTATCCAAAAAAATATGTTTTTTCTATGGAAGGCAATCATCTATACTAATTTGAAATCTAGTCAGTTCTAGCAAATGATAAAAAAAAACACTAGAGGATTCTTAGTATATATCATTAGAGCATATTAGGGAACTTGTAGTGTTAGATAAGTTTTAAGTATGGAATAATGAAATATTTGGATTCAAACGAAGCACTTATGGTGATGAGGATTCATACTGCTGACCTGAACTAGCTTGGGATTGAGTTTTAGCTGATATTGTTGGAAAAATTATGGTTTCGTTGTCATTGTTGTGACAAATTTACATGTGCAAACCATTGTTCGCCCCAATTTCGGATAAAGAAGAAAGGCTGTGTAGGTTGACTGTGTCTGATATTAGGATGAATTCTCTTGTCATGACAGGTAGAATGACTGATTCATGTAGATTGTAGTCGACCCTAATTTGGGATTTAGGTGTAGTTATTGGCCTTTTCATATTACTTACATGGTGGTTATCCAGATGTGTGATTCAGCAATTCAGGTTTTCAATTGATATTTCTCGAGAAAACTGTGTACACCATTCATTCTATTTCACTATTTCTTGTGCAACCTGAGCAGTCTTCTGTATTGTCATTTTCTCGGAGAGTCGAATTGCTTATGCAACACTTAGTTTAGGTTACTGTGTTCTGGCATTTCACTGCTTATGTGATACAGAGGACAATACTCTGTCTGACTTGGTTCCTCTTTTCTGTTAGGCATCAGTGGTGGCTTAGTTTAATATATGTCGTTCGTACTTATCAGAAGCATAAAACTTATGCCATTCTTGAAGCTTGTTTTTTGGTTTGCCAGTACTTTGCATATTACCCTAATGTTGGAAGGTTAATACAATTTCATAGGTATTGCAAGAACACTCAGGCATTTCAAAATGCTCGTCTAGGTTATGTCTTTCAGTTGTTCATGTATAGTAAGTAAACAATGCATGTTTGGTTTTGTTTGAAAGATTGAAATTCTTGCTTTCTATCCCAAGTTTTACCCTTCCTTTCATAATGGTGGTGTTCTGGCCAGCTTGTGTGCTCGTCTACTAATCCATTGAGTGCGTGCTATGGGAATCTCCCTCGGGAATATTTTGACCATTTGAAGTTGAGTACTCGAGTGAATGTTCCCAATGACCAGTGTCTTGTTTCTGTGGTTGCGCGTTGTTGCTTCTGAGTACACATCCGTGAAAAGGACTGAAATAAAACTGGAGAATTAACTTTCTTCTTGAGCTTATAGTAGCTTTACTGACATTGTTGGCATCATTTGTGTATGTACTTAAACATTAGGAATTTAGTATCCTTTGTACTTGTTACCATTCTCAGAAGAAAAAAAGTTTATGATCCCTTTTGCAAATATCTTGATTTATTTACAACCTTATGGCGATATTGATATTTGTGCCCAGCTGGACAAGTTACTATCTATAATGATGTAATGGGTAATAGGTCTTGCCCAAAGTTTGGGATTATTATAACAATTTCGGTCAATGTTCGAGTATATTTCGAACCATTTTCCCTATTTAAAATTGTATTTTATTCCCTTTAACATATCTTTTGTCATGAACAAATACTTTTTAGATTTTATCTTATAAAGAAAAAAGAGATAAAGATGCAAAAAAAAATGGAATGAAATAAAACATGATTAGATCTAAAGCATGCATGGATTAACATATTTTTCTCAATGTCAAACAAAAATTAGCCACAAAAAGGCAGATAACATAGCAGCAAAATGTGCATTTCAATTTATCTAAAAACCAATCACTGAAGAATCTCTCTATAAAAACTTCTCATTAGCCCAAAAGGTTTTCATACATATATATTGAATACCAAAAACATAAAAAAAAAATTAAGGAGTTTTATATATTTAATATATATACGTATATATAATTTTATATAATATATCAAGATCAATATGGCAAGTGCTCAATGCAATCCTGATCAATCCCATAGCCAAGCTCAGGTTGAAATATCATATCTAAGAATCTATGGTTTATTCCAACTCATTTTATATGATAAAACAATGATATATTTATGTATTTGAAAGTAAAGGCTGATTCAAGATTTGAATTTTATGATTTCTAGATTTTAGCCATATTGAGCTTACTTGGTTCTAAACTTGTGATTTGTAACAAGTCGAGTCAAAGGTACTTAGTTATATTGAAGTTATACTGTAAACACTATATCTATCCATATTTGAAAATTTTAAACTTTAAACTTTAGTTTTTACCCTCAACAATATACTCTTATAACCATAGAAGCATATTGACATGTTTAATATCACAAATTCTAAGGATACTTTTAATATGCACGAAAAAATATGATTAAACTCATCATTTAATCAAATCACCGTCGTATAAAATGAAACAAACGTAAAAAAATATATATAAAAATTATTTGTTTGGTAAATTCTTAATTTTTTACCTTATTTTTTTTTCTTTCCTTCTACTCTTATAAACTTGCAATTTTTGGTAGGCAAATCACTCTGTTAGCAAAGTCGAAGACGCAATCCAGAGAGCTTGTGAATCAGCTCATCAAAAAAGGGAACATAATTCTGGATTTCTTCACCAGGTAATTTTATTAGATATCATTGATCAGTCGAGGTGTGCGTAAACTACTCTGGAGTGCGAGTGCAATTATAAAAAATATATTTAAAACATATTTTTGGTGTATTAAATTATTTTTACTGTTGGTTTGTGTTTTAGACTGGAGAGCAAATGATGCACATGGCTCAAGATGCAGTTGATGGGAGGAAGAACACATTTGGAATTGGAACTAAAAATAATAAATAAAATAATTATTGTTCACTAATGCGTTATATAAGCATTTGTAACCAATAAGAATTATCTATCACTATGTTATTATTAATCATATAAGCATGTTATAATTATTTTTTGTTAGTGTTTGTTTGCGCATTAGATTATTTATAAAATGAACCAAAAAGAAAAAGAAAAAAATAAGTCAAATAGTTTTGCTTTCGATATCGATGGAAGGGTAGTTTCAGAGTTCGAGATGTCTGAGCTTAGGGTTCCACAAGCATTTAAAGTATTTGATGCTCAACAAACTATCTTTCTCTTTATGATATTGATAACAACATAAGAAAGCCTAGAGCATGGTCGTTAGTCTTGTTTTTGCTGAGCTTGATGCTCTATGGTATAGACGTCTTTGATTAGACGAAGACAAAAATATAAGAAGAATATAGTGAGGGTGTTTATAAAATCACTAGTTAATAGTCTTAATGGAACTCTTATTCTTTAGGATATAATAGCACGTAGCCATAGGAAAAAAACGAGGAGCATGGTCCCTAATCTAGTTTCATAGTCTGATTATCTACGCTATAGACGTATTTGATTGGATAGAGATAAATATATAAAAAAGTATATGATAAAAGATACTTATAAATCACTAGGTAGCTAGACATAACTCGTCTCAATCATTTACTTTTACGAAAACACAGTTCCTTTGGTCATAAATTAACCATAATATATACTGAATTGCTAAATGAGGCTAGCAAGTAACATTGTTCCTCATTAGAAGTACATATCATATGAGTACACATTTAATTATTATTTTTTTAAATCTATGAGTACACATTTAAACTTCAGTGAAACCAAAGAAATATTGGTATTTCTATGATCTTTACATGCAATGCATTGTAGAAATTGTAATAAACAATCAGTATTTTGCGTTCACGCAAGAGTAGAAATTCTAGTTTTTGTAAAAAACTTTAGAAAGTCTAGAAACTTTTTTGTTGTAACTCATAATTTTCAAACTTTGCCTTAAAATATCAATCTCCCTCTCCCTCTTAACTTCTTGTTTCTCCATTGAAGCAATTTTTTCTTTTAAATGTGCAATGACTTCTTCTTTTGCTTTCAACTCCATATGTAGCTCTTCTAATAGTTCCACTTCCTCTGTTCTCCAGCAGAGTCTTTCTCCTATGAAAACAAATTAAGCACACCATCAAGAATGGTTAGAATTCATTTTGCATCTTACAATTAAGCAGAAACGAATTCAGAATTTTGAGTTTTGAGTTCTGGATTGTAGAAAGATAATTACTGGATTTTAGATAAATTGTTTATACATATTAAGTGGATTTCTTAATAAAAATACAAAATTTTGGGCTAAAACTAATTGTTTCCACCAAATCAGTAACTAGAGCTCTGGCTTCGCTCCTGCAGCTAAGTTTTACTAATTGCACAAGACTTCAATATATTCAAAAGTAGAACTTAAGTTAAACAAAGAATTTTAACAAGGGAATTCGAAAAAATGCAAGAATATCACACTTGGAATATGAACTTGTGACCTAAATAAACTCTTGAGTTACCTTTAAACACTAGAAGCTTCTTTAAGTCGACAAGATTCAACAATTTATTTATTGATGAAAATACTTGTTCGTACTCTATTTGTACATTACTATTTTTCGATGATCGGAACTCAATTGAAATCTTTTGGACCATGTACCCACCCCCAGCAAAAGGAGGGGAATGGTAGATGAAAAGGCAAGTGAACCTAACAAAAAGGACGAATAAGAGGCTCGAGAGATTAACATGAGAGGACATGGATGACCATATTTCTAGGAGCGACCTCCAGCAAGTGTTATTTAATGAAATAACTCGAATTTCAAATCATTATTGCCATGTGAAAAGGGCATAAACCAAATAGGACTAAAAACATAAGAAAATAAAATAAGAAAATAATACAAAATGAAATTTACCTTGATTTGTCCTTTGAATAAGTTCATCAAGCTCATTTTTAATAACAAAATAGAGATTTTTCCATTTCTCAATAGCTTCATCTCTTCTAACTTCCTCTTCTCTAATTTTCTCCAACAATGAATTTCTCACCAACATATGATACTCTTTATTATCACATTTTTCACTCATCATTTCTTGATTTTCCACTTTCTCTTCATCTTCTTTATAATCTTCCAATTTCTTCTTCAAATCATTTAATTCTTCATTAAGTTTCTTCTTTTCTTGCTTCCATTCTTCTTCTTTTAGTGCAAAAACTATCATTTCTTGATTGTAAATTTCACTCTCATTTTCCCTTATACACATTATTTCACTTACCTCTTTTTGAAGTAACCTTACTTTATACTTCAACTCTTCAATAATTTTGGCATTTGGATTGTTTTTATGATTTTTTGTTTGAAGACTTCCCATTTTGCTAAAAGTCTTTTTCAACTCTCTTTGCCTTTTTCTTTTTCTTCTTCTACTAATAATGGAACTATTTATATTAGGTGACTATGTGGTATATATATAGCAAGTTATTAAATACTCATGTTTTGTTGTGTGTATTAATAAAGGGGTGACTTAGTACAAGGGTCGATGTAGGAGACTTTTAATAATAGAGTGAGTTTCGAGGAGAGTCAGAAATTTATATAAGGGAATTCGAAAAATAATAGAATTTTATGTATAAATTTTATACTTTGTGACTAGAGTAATTTTTGAACCCTTTGCACTTCACTAGATGGGGGGGGGGGGGGGGGGGGGGGGGGGGGGGGGG
>JAJOOR010022477.1:0-21407 GCA_036250505.1 Solanum acaule | reverse complement strand
ATGTAAGGGTGCATATAAGAGTTAACCTTTCAATAGACACCATAACACATCATATTCATAGATATACATGTAGAGTGTGTGTGTGTACATATTGGTCCTCATAGTGACATAATAGCAACAACATTGATATTGAGTGCACTTCCCTTCAAGGGATGACAACACATTCACAATGTCCCCAAATCATGAGCTATTCACATATAAAGCCTTTAGGGATTCTAGATGACACACCCACACTTCATCATAGGATACACGGACACATTCAACATTGAATAGGTACTTCTATCATGTATATGATCACATATTCATATAGGGGTCATATAGGTAAGGGTCATTCCACAATAGTACTTAACATAATCAATCATGTAGAACACACCTTATCCCTAACATTATCAATCACATTATACTCCTTATCATCAACACACTTTAAACATTATGCTAGCATTGAGGATTTCATGCATAACCTTCATAGCATAACTTCATAAACATATGCATCATAATCATAAATTCACTTCACATATATTGACTTCAAGGCCATGATCTTAACATGCATAGATAGACAACAAGTAAACACCTCCACAATAAGTGGGTCAAACCACACAACATCAATTCCCATACTATTGACTAGAAGTTAGGTCAACTTACCAATTCTCCAAGCCATGATCACCATGGATGAATCCTCAACAATTCATAATCAACTGACATAGATTTCAGTAGGAATCAACAATATAATTCAATAACATAAACATAATCCAAGTACAATTCTATAAACAAAGAGATCAACCCATAACTTTGCCCATAAGGTCATAATTCTTAACTCATCAATATACCAACAATTCAACATGAATAAGTATAGATAATCATAGGAAACATCAATACAATCTAATCTAAACATAATTTCACCAATAGAAATCATATTCACAAAGACCCACATCATAGGCCAATTTTTGAGAATTTGGGGATCATGGGTTCTTGATGAATTTCTTTGAAAATTATCTTAAAAACCTTAATTCCACATCAATTCATCAATAGAATGATTTAGAAAATCATTTGACAAAGGACCCCATGTTTAGATTGAAAATTGGGAATTTTGGTCTTTGAATCTCTTTTGAAAATCTTTGATAGAATTCCTTGAATGAGAGGTTATTCAAGAATCAAGAGTTACCATTCCTTAATTATTGAAGACCCATGAAATTGAAGAAGAAATTAGTTGAAAACCCATCTTCTATCTTGAGCTTCATCAAGGTCTTCAATGGGGTTTTTGAGAGAATCTACTTTTGAGAGGGAAGGGTCAATTTGAAGAATGGGGTCTCATTCTAGGTTTTTGGGGTTTCAACCAACTTAAAATACCCTAAAATAGGTAGAATAACCATTTATAATAATTCCCCAAAGTACCCTTCACTTAGTTGGACCTTTTAAACAAGTCATATTTGAGTTTTATTTTCGCAGATTTTGTCGGGAAACTAGTTCGCGACGCGGAGGTGTTCCCCCAAGTTTCATAAATTAAAATCCGAGACAGTAGAGTCCGCGACGCGGACCAAAATTTTGGCCCTTGGTGGAGCTAGTCCGCGACGCGGACATGCTCCCTCCAAGCACAGCTTCAAGGTGCCTTGGCAACTTTCTTGGCCGAGGTTGGGATCCTCCTCGGGGACCCTTATGGTGGCCCCCAGGGCGTCGTATCCGAATGTTTTGACCCTAAAAATATTTATTAAGACGCTAGGGTCAGCTCCACTGATTTTAGACTCCAAACAACACATAAAAACATGAACAACATACTAGAACACACCAACACGTCAAAGACTAGTTTTCGAACGTCTTGGTCGTCCCTTGATGTTTAGCTTCCAAACTCTTTAAAACTGACTTAAAAGGCTATTCTTCATTATTTTAACAAGTTATTAATGCATAAAACCCATGTGAGGCTCTACTTTATCCTACTTCATTTTGAGGGGTGTTACAATAAGGGTACTATACTTCTAAGGAACCTCAAGACACACTTGTGCAATGCATGAAAGGCATCCCATACTACCCTTTACACTAAGCATAGCCTTGAAGTCATCGTAGTCATATTCACCGTCCTTTGGTATTACTTAACAGCTTACTTCATAAATACAAAGGAACTACCACCTTAGTCAATCATATCTTGGAAGGAAACTATGGAAACAACCAAAGCTAAGTCATACTTCATAAGAGAACTCTTTACAACTAGCCCCAAGTCATACTTGTGCCATGTATGGATAGCATCCCCTACTACTACACACACTAGGTACTCTTTTAGACTATTATGAAGGTTCACTACTTGGGGACTAATCCCTCTAGTCTATTTACCCCTTCAAGGCTACTGATCTTAGGCATATTTATATGCCTAGAATGCTAATTATGCCCGCATTTAAGCTTAGTTTGAATTCAATATGTGTTTGTTTATAGTCTTATTGAGATTTTTTGTTGTTTATAAGCTAACCAACATGATTAGTTGTGTAGGTAAGCATAATTGGAGAAATAAGCACAAAAATGTCCAATGGAGGAACATAAAAGAGCCAAGTCAAAAGAAGGCAAGGAAGAAGCTAGAATAAATGTCACTTAAGGCACCTTAGTATATTCTCCGCGTCGCAGAGAGGAATTATAATTTGGCTGGCGAAATTAAAGTATTAGAAAGAGTGCTCCATACCCTCTCCACGTCGCGGAGAGGGAGTCCCAAATTTATTCGAGGAAGAGAGTCCGAGGTAGAACACTCCGTGGAGTGAGAAAATTATCTCAGAACAAAATTAGAGAGGGCCTCCGCATCGTGCTCCTTGTGCCTAGTTTTGGCCGTTTCAACTTTTAGTATAAATAGGTCATTATTTTATTTTATTAATTATTCTTTTTCTGGGTTTTGAAGAACGACGACTTGGGAGAACATTTTCATCATTTTTAGGATTCTTTCCTAAACTCTTTTCTTTTCGATCTCTTTATGTTCATTAAACATTGTTTGATCGATTCTTGATTATGAGTAGCTAAATACCCTAGTTCTAGGGTTGTGGCTACAGGATGATTGTAATCTATTAAATTTTTATTAAGTTAGTGTAAATTATCATATGAAGTTTCTTATGTTCTGGTTTTTCGTATTTCGTGATTGATCACCATTGAAATAAATACATTGTCCAAATTGAACTCGGGAGAGGAATAACAGGATAGAAAGTGGGACATAAGCAGCATGATTAATTCTAAATAACTAGGGTTAATTTGTATCTAGGAGAGGGATATACCTAGAAACCATGCTTGGGTCACCATACAGAAAGAAATCGTAATGCTCGGTACTTAATCAATCCTATCCCCGCTCAAAGATGTAGTTAGTGCGTTATTTATCGTAGGCGATTAGAGGTTGGGAGACCATGATCATACATTTAATCCTGTGATTCATTGATTCGATAGTTGATAATTACCTATATAAATGATATTGATTGCATTAATCCTAATAGAAGCTGCAACCCTGGACTTTTCTCAAATCACTATTTTTAAACCCTTGAAATTGAATCTAGTTTGTTACATTTTGTTACAATCTTAGAATTAGATAATAAATCACTTTTAAAATCTTGAATACACTTGTGTTTAACTGATAGTTAGAGAAATTGAGTGATTCTAAGCGTAAGTCCCTTTTGGTATGATACCCGGCTCTTAAAAAGAGCCACTTTAATACTTGAACGACCACGTGCACTTGCGTGTGCGATTTGGATGCAACAAGTTTTTCGTGCTGCTGTCGAGGACTTTAGAATTAAGAATTATTTGAATTTATTTATTTATGAAGTTAAAAAGCAAGTGTTGACAACTTGATCTTAGCAATTCATTGTTGCAGGTTGTTCTGAAATTTTAAATTAGACGACGATCAAGAATTGGTATCGCCTCTAGCTGAATCGGAAAGGTTTGTTCACTATCGGAGAAGGCAAAGACGACTTACTTACCTAGTCCCTCTTGTTGCTAGTGAACCAACATCTCCAGTAACAAGAGTTGAGCAGGAGGAACCTGAAATAATAATGGTTTAGTTGAAGGTAAGAGACGCAGAAATCCCACGTCCCACCAATGTGACATCATGTATTCAGAAACCTAATGTTGGTTGAAGGTTTGAATTGAAGTAGAGTATGGTGCAACTATTGCATACTAATGGGCAGTTAACTGGTCTGTCGCATGAGGATCCAACAGTTCACATTCAGTATTTCCTCGAGATCAGTGATACCTACACTCCAGCTGGAGTGAATGTGGATTATGTGAGGCTCACTTTATTTCCCTTTTCTCTGCTTGGGGAAGCAAAAATATGATTAAACTCAGAGCACGCGAACTCAATTACCACCAGGAATAATCTAGCACAGAAGTTCCTCATCCGATTTTTCCATTTCGAAAAATAGCTAAGTTGATGAGTGACATTTAAAGGTTTAGACAGAAAGGGGGAGAGAACTTGTACCATGCTTAAGACAGGTTGAAATCGATGTTGATGAGCTACCCACATCATGATCAGTCTAATGAGGTGTTAGTCCATACCTTCATTGATGGATTGGAGCCTAACACCAAAATTCTACTTGATTCAGCTGCAGGTGGTCAGGCTTTTGAAAAGACATATGCTGAGCTATTCACTTTGTTGAACAGGATCTCGCAGGGCAACCCTGAATGGAACGGAGGAAGGGTGTAACCTGCAATTCAGAAAACTGCAGGTATGCTAGAGGTAGATGATGTGACTGCCTTAACTGAACAGATTACGGCTATGTAGAATATGATGAACACCCATTTCAGCATACTATAATTGGGAAAACAACCCACACAGGTAAATTCAGTTCAATAACCACCATCTTGGTGTGAGATCTGCGGAGGTAGTGACCATAGCACAGAGGTATGTGGTGAAAACCCAGACTCTGTTAATTTTGTAGGCAACGCCCAATGAGGAGGATGCCAACAGAATTATGGGAACTCTTATAACCCAATTTGGCGCAACCACCCAAACTTTTCTTGGGGTGGAAATCAAAATAAGGGTCAAAGCCAGAATCAGTATAGACTCCAAGGAAATGCACAGGGGTACCAACCACAGGCCCAACGGGAGCAGCCGGATAAGCAATCTGGTAACATGAGCATGGAGGAGATGTTGAAAAAGATCATGGTTGATCATGCCCAGTTAGCTGCTGATGTGAGAAATAACTAGTTAGCTACACAAAATTTGGAGAAGCAATTTGGCAGTTTGCTAGTGCCCAAAACTCACGACCACAAGGAGGTTTGTTAGGACATACTCATCCGAATCCTAAGCAGGTAAATGTGGTAGGTACACGTAGTGGTTTACAATTGGAGGAGTTAGCTCCTAAGAAAAGAAATACCGATGTTGTGAGTAAAGAGAGTGAACCCAATGAGGGCAAAGCTTTTGCACAAGAAGAAATAGGGCAACCAATTTTCACACCACCTCTGCCATTCCCTCAAAATTTCAAGAAACAGAAGGAGGATGAATGTTTTGGTAAGTTTCTCTCTTTTGTAACAAGTTCACATTAACTTGCCATTGGTAGATGTTTTGCAGGGTATACCCAGGTATGCGAAATATGTGAAGGAGATTGTGGCGAATAAATGGAGGTTGACAGAGTATGAGACTGTTGCACTTACTGAAGAGTGCATCTCTAGAATCCAAAATAAGTTGCCCACTAAACTAAAAGATCCGGGTAGCTTTATGGTTTAGATCACTATAGGGTAAAGCATTCATGCGCGAGGATTGTGTGATCTAGGAGCTAGCATAAATTTGATGATGACTTCTTTGTACAAAAAGCTGGGTTTGGGTAGTCCTAAACCTACTACCATTATCTTACAGTTGGCTGATAGGTCTGTAGCGAGTCCTGAGGGTGTTGTAGAGTATGTTCTAGTGCAAGTGGGATCATTGATTCCCTGTAGATTTGTTGTGCTAAATTTTGAGCTAGATCCTGAGGTTCTATCATCTTAAGAAGACCGTTCTTAGCGACTGAGAGGGCTATGATAGATGTAGCAGCTGGGCAACTTACTATGCAAGCACATGATAAAGTGTAGGTGTTCCATGTGTATAAAGCATTAAAGCTGCCAGCTGTGTATGAGGAGTTGTCTGCCATAACCGTGATAGATCTTGAGGCAGAGGCTCACTACATTGCGTCTAAGGACCCATTAGAGCGAGTGTTAATAAGGGACGATATTTATGGGGATGCTGAGGCACAAGAAATTGTGAATTTTCTTGATGTGGCACTTGTAGGTACATTTGGAAATCGATGTGAACCTCTAAATAGGGTGTTGGGTCCTCCACCCAAGCCCTCCATTGAAGAAGCACCCAAGCTGGAGTTAAAAGCATTGCCAACCCACCTCAGGTATGCATTTTTGGGTGAAGATCAAACTTTACCGGTTATTTTATCTGCAACATTGTCTGATGAATAGGAGAAAGCAGCATTAATCATCCAAAAAAAAAGGAAAGTAGCTTTGGGGTGACTAATATCTGACGACCATGGAATTAATCTCGCGTTGTGCATGCGTAAAATCCATATGGAGGAACGGCATAAGCTAAGTGCACAACATCAAAGGAGACTAAACCCATTGATGAAGGATGTGGTGAGAAAAAAAGTAATCAAGTGGTTGGATGCAGGGATTGTGTACCCAATATCAAACAACAAATGGGTAAGTCCAGTATAGTGTATGCCCAAGAAGGGTGGAATGACGGTGCGTGGAAGGAATGCACCCATCACTTCCACAGGTATAAATGACATACTGGGTACACCACAGGACATAAACCACTTGTGCCAAAAGGGTTGATCATACGCCCTCCATACCAGGATATTCGACACACGCTGTGCGGTCCACAATCCATGGAAAAATGGACTAAGCATAGTGGGAAGAGATATCACCAATCTCTTCCCTACGCTCACATGCTTCAGAAGACACGTGTTTTGCTGAAGGTGGTTATGAACTATTTGATATCGGGTCTACACTACAGTGATATCACTTGTGACAGGGTCTGCTTGGTATATGCCTTGATGACCGGCACGGAGCATAACAATGGAGCCATTGTGAAATTTGCTATGTGTAAGGCCCGGGTTCACAAAGGGCACATGTATGCTTTTGGGGGTTTGATTAGACAAATGTGTCATACTGCAGGTGTCCCTGAAGAAAGTTTGGACTATATGGTACCCTTATATCCAACGCCGGTGGACATCACTAAGACAAAGGGGCCTGACACTAAGTTAGGCCGAACTCTCACCACTACTGAGCTCCATCGATGTGATGAGTTGATTATGGCTAGGATGTATGGCTTAGAGATGTTCCACCATCAAAATGGTTGCCATGCTTCTATTGATATGCAGTTGGGTGTGATCGTGAGTCGCTACCCTCTGAATGACCATGCCAAGGCCCTACTAGGCATTGGTCCTGCGTTTCACGAGTTGGTTGTTAATGATATTCTGACCGATGAGTAGCATGCACGTACTAGCTTAGATGTGGATTCCGACTCGGAGAAGTAGATAGACCCCGCTAAGGCCGGTGATGAGGCCAAAGGGGGTGATGCGATGGAAGATCGATCAGGGAGTGTTTTCACCTTACCTCTTGAACTATTCTGATTTTTCTTGTAAAACACTGGGACAGTGCTACTGAATAAGTGTGGGGTGAGGGTGAAACTCTCTGGCCTGTACATATATTTCTATTGTTGAACATTGCTAGTGTCTGTTTTTGTCTTTGTTTTGTTTTTATTTTGTTTTGGGTTCCTTGGAAGTTGTGTTCGGTTCTTTGGCCAAGGATAGTCCCTTTGAACCGTACAAAATACAAAAAAGATTTTGTCTTCGTAGAATTGAGTCAGTAGTCATAGTTGAATCATGTTGCTTAATGATAGATGGATGACGACCGTCTTAAGGGCAATTTCGTCATTGAGTCTTAGGTTTGGTTGTACTGAAGCTGGAATTTTGAAAGCAATGTGTATGAAAAGCATGTGTGAAATTGATGTATGAATGCAGTGAATTCTTGTATATGATTTGAATGATGCAACTTAAGCTTAATCAGAACCTTGTGCATGATATGATTGTGTTGATGTGATTGATCCATTCTGAGTATAACTTGTGCCATGAGCGGTGAGTTTTTGTGATATCCATGAATGCATCTGAGTCTAGAACTTGCCCAGGTTGTTATTAAAGAGAAATACAAGTGTTATTGTGTTTCAAAGATGATAATAGGCTTTCTTTGAATTTTCTGGAATTTTAGCCTGTCAGAAATAATATCCCTAGTATAGCCCAAATGAGCCTTTTTAGCCTTGATTTTTTTCTAACCTACATAATTAAGCCGAACCCCTTTTATTGATACCATTAGCTTTGATCCCAATCCCTAATGCCCTATGTTAGGAGGAAAAGTGAAAGCAGCGGAAAGAGTAAATAGGGTGGAAATGTGTAGTTTGATGGGGAAGAATGAAAATAAGAGGTAAAATGATACCCCATGAGTTCAAATTTGAGATTGGCCCTGGTCTTTAGGACATTGTGCACTTCGATTAAGGTTAAAAACCTAAGTTGAAGGTGGCTAACTTAGTGCTTATCTTAATAATGGCCCTTGCCCTTACAAGGGCATTGTGCACCTTAGCTCGAGAGAAATCTGTAAGTAAAGGGTGGCTATTGTTGAGTGTTAAAATAATATATATATATATATATAAGAAATAAAGGGGCGAGTTAGAAATAAATGCAAGATTGGTAAAACTAGTGGAAACCTACGAAGTCTGGGGGCTGAAGAGAAGAAAAAGTTGTGAACGTAATAAGAATAGTTGAATATGGTGCATTAGGGAAGACAGTCACTAATTTTATCTAAATGAATCCTCCCTTACCTTAAGTCTACATTACAATCGGAACAAGCCCTATTTGATTTTGAGCATAACATACTTTATTAGTACAGATGTACATAATGGGTAAGCCTATGGTTCTCAATGCATGCATGTATGATGGTTTTGTTTTGTGAGAGTGTACCTTGTTTCCATGGTTCTTAAAGTATATTCAATCTCCTGAGTTGAATGTGTGGACTATTCTTTGGAGTGAGGGGCACTTGTTGTATGAAGGATAGGTGATATGTAATGGTGCACAAGTTGTTGAATGCGTTGGTTGCTAAAAGTTGTCAAGTCTATTACAGGAGTCATGCAGATTCTGAATGAAAGCATGTTTATGTTAATTGGTTACAGTTCCTTAGAAGAAAGTAGCGGATGCACAAGTACCATAGTAGTGAGTCTAGGTCTAGGAGTAATTAGTAAGTTGTTTGAGGACGAACAAAGCTCTAAGTGTGGGATAGTGATTTTAGGCATATTTATATGCCTAGAATGTAATTATGCCCGCATTTAAGCTTAGTTTGAATTCAATATGTATTTGTTTATATTCTTATCGAGTCGTTTGGTTGTTTATGCGCTAACCAACATGATTAGTTGTGTAGGTAAGATTAATTGGAGAAACGAGCATTAAATGGACAATGGAGGAACACAAAAGAGCCAAGTCAAAAGAAGGCAAGGAAGAAGCTAGAAGAAATGTCACTTAAGGCACCTCAATATCCTCTCCGCATCGCGGAGAGGAATTATATTTAGGCTGGCGAAATTAAGGAATTTGGCAGAGTGCTCCGTACCCTCTCCGCGTCGCGGAGAGGGAGTCTTAAATTTGTTCGAGGAAGGGAGTTCGAGACAGAACACTCCTTGGAGTGCCCGCATCGTGGAGAAGAGAAAATTATCTCAGAACAAAATTATAGAGGGCCTCCGTGTCGCGCTCCTTGTGCCCAGTTTTGGCCATTTCAACTTTTAGTATAAATAGGTCATTATTTTATTTTATTAATTATTATTTTTCTGGATTTTGAAGAACAACGACTTGGGAGAAAATTTTCACCATTTTTAGGGTTCTTTCCTAAACTCTTTTCTTTTCGATCTCTTTATGTTCATTAAACATTGTTTGATCGATTCATGATTATGAGTAGCTAAATAATCTAGTTCTAGGGCTGTGGCTACATGATGATTGTAATCTATTAAGTTTTCATTGGGTTAATGTAAATTATCATATGAATCTGTCTTATGTTCTTGCTTGTCGTTTTTCGTGACTGATCACCATTGAAATAAATACATTGTCCAAATTGAACTCGGGAAGGGAATAAGAGGACAGAATGTAGGACATAAGGAGCATGATTAATTCTAAATAACTAGGGTTAATTTGTAACAAGGATAGGGATATACCTAGAAACCATGCTTAGGTCACCATACAGGAAGAAATGGTAATGCTCGATACTTAATCCATCCTATCCCCGCTCAATGATGTAGTTAGGGTGTTATTTATCGTAGGCGATTAGAGGTTGGGAGACCATGATCATACTTTTAACCCTGTGAGTCATTGATTCAATAATTGATAATTACCCATATAAATGATAGTGATTGCATGAATCCTGATAGAAGTTGCAGCCCTGGACTTTACCCAAATCACTGTTTTTAAATAGTTGAAATTGAATCTCATTTGTTACATTTTGTTACAATCTTAGAATTAGATAATAAATCACTTTTGAAATCTTGAATACACTTGGTTTAGCTTAGAGTTAGTGAAATTCAGTGATTCGAAGCGTAAGTCCCTTGGGTACGATGCCCGACTCTTAAAAAATGCCACTTTAATACTTGAACGATCACGTGCACCTGCGTGTGCGATATGGACGAAACAGCTACCAAGGAGTAATCCCTTAATAGGCTAGACCATGCTATCATCATACTAACATAACTAGGTTAAGCTAAGCTAACTACCTTGGAAGACACACTAACATGCAATTCCAAGCTACTATAGGAAAGATACAAGTGTCCTATCCTAGCTACCATGAAATAGTCCTAAACCAACTAAGTCATGCTACCCTTAAAAGTGTACTAGATTACAAACGCAAGCTACCCATAGGGAAGTGTGATTCTCCACCCTAACTCATTCTATCCTTGAAATGCATCTTACAATGCAAGTCAAGCTACCCTTAGGAGAGTATGGAATCTCAATCCTAAGCTACCCTTAGGAGAGTATAAGTTCTCCATCCCAAAGCTACCATGAAATGGTCTTGGCCAAACCAAGTCAAGCTACGATAAGGCATCCTTACAATGCTAGTCCAAGCTACCCATAGGAGAGTATAAATCCTCAATCGTAGGCTACCATGACTACTGCTATCTCATGCTACCATGACATGCATCCTACAATGCTAAGTCAAGCTATCCTTAGGATAGAATAGATCCTCCATCCCATGCTAATAACCTTGGTCTTATCCTACTAAGCCAAGCTATACATGAAGGGAACATATGTCACAACTTCAACCGATTCTAGTCTAACATGCTTTGATTCATTTTAGGTTATTAAGCAAACCTATAATCCTTCTATGTGAGAGAACTCTCATCCCCTAGTATATTCATGTCTAAGTGTATAAGAGAGAGAATACACAACAAGATCACATCATATTGAGTTCACCCCCAAAGCCCTAACAATGATGGCTACAAGCCCTACTTTCAAGCTTAAATTTATTCTATCATAATCCATGTCTAAATTACAAGCTATTCAATCACATTCTTTACTACTAAGTGATTCTAGTCATAATTTATTCATAAAGGTTCAATTCTCACTTCACAAGTCAAGATCCTTCCTATTCAATCAAGTCTAGTTCAATTCATTATTAGATGATCCTAACTCTGATCAATTAGTATTCAATACATTGATTTAGGAAGACCACTTTTGAACCTTCAACTTTGCCTCTAATGGCATAAACCCACAATGATCACATTCGTCAATTTAGATTAGGGTTCATCATAGAAATCACATGAAATCATCATATTATCATTAAAAAAGGATAAATCAATCATAATTGGGTGATATCCACTAGATTGGAATCATACCCAATCCCTACCCACAATGTAAGAACAACCCTAGGTAGAATTGGGTTTTTGATCCACAATTGGGGGATTTATAAGTGGTCTCTATGGGTGGAAGAACCCATAGATGAATAAGTTTCACATACCTTAATCAAATCCCAAAACAAAGCTTGAATCAATGGGGGAAAATGGCCCTAAGATGCTGCCCTCTTCTCTTCTCTTCTTCTTCTTCTTCTTGTCCTCTAGAGAGATAATTTTTTAAGAGGATTTAGGGGTCTTTAGATGAATGAATTAAAGTGATTAGTTAGGGTATATTAACTATTTACAGGAGGTTAATTAACTAACTAATCGCCCCTCCTAACCCCTAGACTAATTACTAAACTAACCGTCAACTCCTCAGTTAAAACTAAATAACCAAAAATTGGCAGCATTCACGAATCCCCATCCACGAACAGTGGATGGGTTGACTGGGCGTGGTTTGGGTCAGTGGTTTTGACGTTAGGCTCATATGTTGCAGGCCAACTCAGGCCTGACCTACGCCCATGACCTACAGGGTGTAGGTTGATCTATTGGCCGTGAATGGCCTACCGTGGTTCACCATTTTTGACAGCTTTTGGGGACTGTTTTGGGGTCATCCTCAAGGACCCCTTGGGTGGTCCTTGGGGATTCGTACCTAGACATTTAACCCCTAAAACCCCTATTCTAAGTACGGGAACCATTGATCTTGATTTTAACCCTCACACGACACTCCAAAACCCTTCCCAAAGGCTCTAGAACTCACTAGTTCAACTCACTAAATTCTCGAGTGTTACACCCCCGTGAACCCAAGTGTTGGTGCGGCGGCGTCAAGAGTGAGGGATTTTAAGAGAATGAACTCTCCCAAATTTTATGGCTCCAAAGTTTAGGAAGACCCTCAAGAGTTTATCGACGAGGTCTATAAGGTACTTGCTATCATTGGTGTGACTCCAGTAGAGAAGGTGGAACTAGCCGCTTACCAACTCAAAGGGGTTGCTCATATTTGGTTTAATCAGTGGAAATAGGCAAGGCCGGTGGAAGCGGGTTCTAGAGAGTGGGAAAGGTTCAAATGTTCTTTTCTTGAAAGATTATTCTCTCTAGAGATTAGAGAGGCCAAGGCACTTGAGTTCATCAACCTTAGGCAAGGAAATATGTATGTAAGGGAATACACTTTGAGTTTCACTCAACTATCCAAGTATGCTCCTTCAATTGTGGTGGATCGTAGGGCCAAGATGAGTAAGTTTGTGTCGGGTGTGTTCGACATGGTAGTCAAAGAGTATCGCACCGCTATGATTGTCCATGACATTGATATTTCTCACCTTATGGTGCATGGCCAACAAACTAGGGAAGAAAAGCTAGAGGAAATATCTAGGAAGGCAAAGAGAGCAAGAGTGGATGAGGATAACTACTCACATTCTAGGTCCGGTGGACGGTGTCGTTCAAGGTTTCAGAAAAAGTTCTTCGGGCAAGGTTCTTCTAATGCTCCTACAAGGCCTAATATTTAAAGGGTGTCTAACCCAAAACCTCAAGGAGATCGTAATAGGCCTTCTATGCCTACTTGTGCTAAATGTGGGAGAAATCATGATGGGAAGTGTCTAGCAGGTTCTAATTCTTGGTTTGGTTGTGGGAAGACAGATCACAAAATAAGGAATTATCCTTCGGTTGCTAAGAATGATGGATATGGTCATTAAAGGGCACAACCCCACCCTTCATCCCATCTGAGTGGTTCAGGTGGTAATGCTCCTAAGCAAAACCGTTTTTATGCTCTCCAAACTATAAGTGATCAAGAGAGTTCCTCGGATGTTGTGACTGGTATGTTAAAAGTTTTCCATATAGATATGTATGCTTTACTTGATCCAGGGGCTACTTTGTCATTTGTAACTCCTAATGTAGCTATGAGATTTGATATGATGCCTGACGTGTTGTTAAAACCATTTTCTGTCTCTACCCCTGTTGGTGATTATGTAGTGGCTAAGAAGGTTTATAGAAGATGTCTCGTTTCCTTGTCCCATAGAGCTACCTTGGTTGATTTGATAGAGCTTGACATGATAGATTTTGATGTCATCTTGGGTATGGATTGGTTGCATTCCTTTTACGCCTCTATTGCTTGTAGGACTATGATATTTGCGTAATCAAGACACAACTTCCAATTCGAGTGTCTACGATCGTGTATTAGTATAATAACCCAACCAAGGGTTGGGGTCGAGTCCTCAGGGAGTGGTGGCGAAAATTAATAGAAAAATAAAATTAAGTTCTAATTAGTTATAGCTATAAACATCATCGAATATAAACATATTAAATCAAGGGGGGGGGGGGTGACGTAAGAGTCAATTAACAATGGGGGGTTTGTAGCAATTTTCAATTAAAAACAGCGGATATATACGAAAATGAGAGAGAGAGTTGGGAGATTCTTGGGATATGATAGGAATACGGGATAAACTAAACTATTGGGTACATGTTTTTGTTGGTAAATTCGTTGAATATTTGTGACCAAGCTAGACTATAGTGGGGGTTAATTCTCTCTCGAGCAACTTACCCTGAATATACCCGGTTTCTCTCGAACATCGGGTTGCCGCTTTAAGAACAATCTCCACCTTAACCCACTCACTCTCTCGAGCTGAATGTGTGGTAGAATGACTAGAGTTCACTCTCTCGATCTGAACCTCTTGTCGACCGACTCCCACTGGCCATCAATTTAGTAGTCTTAGTTTTACGACCTCTCTCTCGAGCAAGCCGAAAACACAAAGGTGAAATCATATTTGCAACTACAATTTCATTAAGTTCCACCTGAACTACTAAACGAAATCACATAAAAACAACAAATAAACCATCAACAAATAAAGACCCAACAGATAATCTAACCCATATTCACAAAATCACACCCCAAGAATTGGGGTTTAGCTAGACATGCTAAAGAGATAGAAATCGATACCAATATGAGTTTGCATTCAAATGGGTATGAATATTTAAGTCTCAAAACAAGTCAATAGTGAAGTATCCACAAGACCCAAGTCCAAAATATTAGAGTTGAAACTTTTGAACCTTCAAGTTCTTCAAAACCTTCTCCAAACTTAGAACTCAAAAATAGAAGCAAAGTCTAAAAAATTAATATTCAAGACTAAAAATTCGATACTAGAATAATAATTCTCAATGAGTATTTATAGTTTTCAAAAGTTTGTGCTGCAGTGGATCATTCGGTGTCGTTATTCAATATCACCGATCAACTTGGCGGTGCGCCCTTTAGTAGGTTTCATCGTCGTTTTGCTCTATCCTTCAGCATCGTCGTGTTTTGGATCATTGGGCGACATAGTACTGCTTCGTGGAACTACTCAGTGACACGCCGACTGCTCCTTTTCACTGCCAATTTGATCCTTTCCTTCTGGGTTCAGCACGCTGGAATAAAAGGCTAGGATAAGACCTTTTGGTGACTCGCCGAATGGGTTCGGCGATTCTCAGATCTTCATTTCTTCGTTCTTTCAGCTGCCTTTGTTCCTTTTTGGTAAGTAGTGTCCATGCTTTCCCTCAAACTTCAAATACCTGAAACATAAGGGTTTTCATCAAATATTGAGATAAAATATGCATTTGAGGACACTATTTCTATCAAAATATAGCCCTCAATGAGTCCAATTTATGGGCTCATCAACACCCCAACTTAAAAGTTTGCTTGTCCTCAAGCAAACTCAAGCTCAGCAGTTCAAAAATGAGGTCTCGAATAGTGCTACACAAGACTCAATTATGAATGCACACAACAAGACTCAAGTTACTTATACGAAGATCAAATGTGCACTCAAAGATTCAAGTTGTGACACACTAATATCAAAGAATCTCATGCTCACAATACTTGCTTCAAATGCAAGTTCAAGCTCAACCAAAGTGTTCAAATGCCCTCACACAAGGAATGATTCCAATTTCACACACAAAGGTTTAATCCTTTAAAGTTCCGGAATCAAATGCAACGTTCACTCTCACAAGGAAGAACACAATGCATGCTTCACCCATAGGTTTGCCCATATTTTCCGATCAACATTTGTTTCAGCTCACTCATGATCAAAAAGGTCTTTTCAAGGCTTGTAATGAGGCTGAGTGCAAAGGTATGATCATTTAGGCTCTGTGACTTTCATCCTCGTGAAATGTGATGCTCACAACACGTCCTTTCCTTTCCCTTCATTATTCTCTTTAATGCTCATAAGTCATCCTATTATTCACCTCCATGGATTGTTTGGAATCCCCATTTCTTTTGTACTTTATTCCACAATTTTTTTTTATTTTTATTTTTATTTTTGTTTTAGAGAGTGGTTCTGTTTTTTCTCAAAACCATTGGTAAGAGGGATATTCTTGCACTTCTTGATTTACGTTTTCTTTTCACCACACCCCCAACTTAGGCTTTTGGCCTAAGTTGGCTATTCAAACTAACAACAACTTCATGAGGATTATGGGTAATGGATAAAGAAAGGGTATGATTTCATCAAGTTTCTTCCAAAGAAAGATAAGGCTCAAGGGGTGTTCAAGAGAGTTTCACACACTCATAACGTTGGTCACAAAAGAGTTATATGTTAAATTGGCTCAGACTCTTCGAAGTTGCCTAAGATCATATCAAGAGATAGCCTTAATTAGTCCATAAGACCAACGGGGAAAATTCTAGGATCTATCATGTATGGATCAAGTAAGCTAATCACACTAGGCATTGATACTACAGTCAAATAAGACTCCACACTTTTGCTGGTGTGCAATGATCATCACAAGAGACTCAATTCTATACTAGGCTAGTCATAACGAGATGCAAAGAGTTCACATATTGTCTATGCAACTTCATTTGGCCGCATCGTAGCTGGACATTCATATTCATTCGATCATGAGCACAATTCAAGTCATCGGTATTGATCGGAACCAAGACTTAAATTTTGCAAAAGAACAACCACATTCAACACACGAGAGGTGGTAAAAATTTTAGGATGGGTCAAAATCATTTTGTAATTTAAAATAAAAGGAGCCACAAGCTCAAACATCGACAGAAAGTAGTATTAACACAATAATAGCACACAACCCAAATACTCAAACAAAACACGATTCACAATTAGCACATGAACACAAAAGGTGAGCCTTACCCCACCGCAAATAAAAACATTTGTCATCAAATGCAAATAACACAGGATCCGAAATGTAAAATAAAGAAACAAGGAGAGGGAGGTAAAAAGGTGGTCCTGTCTACACAGTCGCTCCGTCTGTCTGGGCATCAGTTCCTGATGCCTTACCCTAAGCCTGGGCATCAGTGCCTGGAGCCACCTCAGGAGGAAAAGAAGTACCAGATTCATCAATTTCTGTTAAGTGTGAGTCCACCAGGAATATATGAACCACCCTGCAGAATCCCCGGGCCCATGAAGGAATATAAGGGCCTAAGGTAATGGTGTTCCTGGCAGAAGTGGGCTTCTTGCCCTTGCTTTTCCTATTAGTTGTGGATGGTTTCGTTGCTATGCCTTTCGACTTAGCTACATCCTCATTAATCGCAATCCCTTTGGCCATCTCTTGGGCTAGTGTTATTCTTTCAGCAACTTTTGATTTAGTCATATCTGCAAAGTCTCGAAGAGAAGTTAGAAAAACTTAAACAAAAGCACAGCAAAACAATTACAGACAGATTCGCCAAACCAGAGGGTGAATGACCAAATTTCTTGGGTGATCTAGATCGAGCTCGCCGAAGGAATTACCTCTAAACACTGCAGCAAGTAGGCGATGGTAGAACCACTCAGAGTGACACCGATAACTTTCAGTGAATAAGGAAAGGCTCGCTGAAAGTGATGGTGCACAAAAAGCTCAAGGGTGCAGACAAAGGGTGAATGAAAAGCCTTTCAGCGAGTCGCTGAGTGCTTTTGGCGAAATAAAGCTTCTCGCCAAAAGTTATAGAGTCAATCCTCAAATAAAACATGAAATCAAAGGCGAGATGGGGACATTAGGCGAACCACCGAGTAGTTTGGCGAGCTCCACCTAATTCGCCAAACGGCTCAACGTGCCTATTTTCAACTCAACTTCTCGAATTTAACCCTGCAACCTCCGAAAACAAAATCAAAGCACACACTAGTTAAATTAATGTAGGACCCATAACATCCAACACAACCCCTCGAATTTTAATACATTTTAAGGCATACAGTTACGGGAATTCAACATTCACAACTACTCGGGAAAGATTATCAAATTAAATCATGCGTGTAAACAATCTAATCCTATCAGGCAGGACCAGAACACTTCAACAAGATCAGGCAATTGTGAATGAGTAAAATTTCAACAAAATGAATGCAGGGTTTGAAGTACAAACCTTTTATGCCGATCAAATAAATACTGAGATACTAGGAAGCAACGTAATCCAACTTGCAACACAATTCGATACTAAAAATACTCCAAAAATGCAAGAAATGTAAAACTAGAGTGTAGGTGTGAGTTTGAAGAATGAACAGTGACGGAGCTTTAAGGAGTTGAAGCAATTTAAACCTTTGATTTTAAATACCATCCAGTTTTCACTTGTTCGGCGACATAAGTCATGATCGCCGAATCAATCGGCGATGCGCTGAATCATTCGGTGACGCACCAAATAATCACTTACCTTGCTGAGTTTTACAGAACTCCCAGTCATTGTTAGGAATCCAAACGGCGGTAACGATTAGGAGCGCCGGACAAGTTGGTGATTCGCTAACAATTTCTTGGGCTCGCCGAGTTTTACAGGTTCTAGCTTAAAGTTTCCTTGAGCTTAACGTTGGACTAGATTGGGGTCACCGACATCTTCGGCGAATCGCCGAATGAAGCTTTTTTGTTCGCTAAACTCCTAATTTCCTAACACTTGCCACGCTTTAGCCTGCACAACCAACACACCATTATTTTTAAAACGAACTTAAAATAATAAGAAGAGTATTGGGTTGCCTCCCAAACTGTTACACCCCGTAGAAACTAGTTGGACCAAGCTAGGGTCTAATGGAAGCTAGTACGTATTTTTAAAGCCTCATGTGTTAGTTTATAGTTGGAAACTATCTAAACGATGAATAATGGCTTTGAAGTTAGTTTGGTGATTTTAGAGGTCAAACATCAAGAAACAATCATAACGCCCGGAAACTAGTAAGTTGAACTAGTGAGGTGAACTACTGTGTTGTAGGGTCTTGTAGTGGACTTTTGGAGTGTTGTATGAGGGTTAAAATGAAGATAAATGTCCCCTATACTTAGATGGACATAAATAGGGGTTAAATATCCAGGTACGACCCCCCAAGGACCACCCTAGGGGTCCTTGAGGAGGACCCCAACATTGGCCAAAGCTGTCAAAAAAAGCTTGACTTACGGAGGCAAGTGACGCCCTTAAGTCACGTGACGCCCCGTAGGTCAAGCTCCGTAGGTCAGGACTTAGTCTAGGGAGCCTTAGCTCCCATGACCATGTCCCAGACCCAATCAAGAAAGGCACAGAATGGCCCGTCACTCCACCTACGGTCCGTAAGTGGAGGTCTAGTAGGTCTGCCCAGTTTTCAGCTTTTAGTTTTTAACTTAGTGTTTAGGGGTTAGTTTAGTAATTAGTTTAGGGGTTGGGAGGGGCGATTAGTTAGTTAATTTACCTCCTATAAATAGTTTATAGACCCTAAACTAATCACTTTTACCCATTCATCTTAAGACCCCAAATTAGTTCCGAAGAAATCCTCTCTCTAGAAGAAGAAGAAGAAGAAGAAAGGGAGTTGGGGCAACAGCCTAGGGTGATTTTCACCATTTATTCAAGCTTTGTTTAGGGCATTGATTGAAGGTATATGAAGCTGATTCATCCATGGATTCTTCCACCCATGGAGCCCTCATAGATATCCCTCAATTGTGAATCCAAAATACCCCAATCTAGCTAGGGTTGTGATCACATTATGGGTAAGGCTTGATTGTGATACCAAGGTAGTGGATAGCATTCAATTATGTTTGAATTATGTTTTTATGATGATTATATGATGTATTCATGTGATTTCCATGATGAACCCTAATCTAAGTTGTTGAAGGTGATCATTGTGGGCTTAGGCCATTTTAGGCAAAATTGAATGTTCTAAATTGATCTTCCTATTTCAATGTCTTGAATTTTAATTGATCCTAGTTTGGATCATGCAAATGTGAATCGGACTAGATCTTGTTAATTAGGGTTGACCTTGACTTGTGAAGTTGAATTGAACCTTAAAGTTGAATCATAGCTAAGTTCACCTAGTAGTGAGGAATGTGATGAGAATTGCTTAAAAGAAACCTATTACTTGAGTATCTTGTAATCTAGATGTGAATGAGGATAGAATGAATTGAGTTTGTAATGAAGCATGAATAGAATGGCCTATGACTATGACTTGTATTGGTTTATATTGTGTTCTTAGGTTGTTGTGTTGGATGTAGATCTAGGTCTTTAATAGATGAAAGTGATTGAATCACTTGAGTATGGATGGATTGTCAAGGACATCCTTCCACGAGAGAAAAGTGCTAAGCAAGGCTTAACTAGTAAACCTTGGGGTGTATGCTTGGCTCCAAGTGGATATGACAATGAGACGGAGTTTCACACGGGTCCGGACTCCAAGGAGAAAGGAGAGCCACACCTAGTAGATGTGAGGACAATCCTAGTAAAAGGGGGAACTCTTACGTAGTAGAGTGTGGGTTTTCCCAAAGTTAGGTTTCATAAGACGGGATCCTTCACGTAGTTCAGTCAAGGTTTCGTAGTAGAGATCTCCATATCCTAAGGACTAAGATATGCTTGAGAAGCATCTCATAGTGTCGTAAGCATGATGAACTAAGACTTACTTAATGAAGTAGCTCATAGTGTTCATGAGTGTAATGAACTTAGACATACCAAGAGTGGTATCTCATAGTGTTCATGAGAATATATAGACTTAGACATGGTTAAGGAAGTATCTCATAGTGTACATGTATTTTAGATAACTTAGACATACTTAAGATAGTATCTCCTAGAGTTAATCTAATGATGAACTAAGATGTGCTTGAGATAGAGTACCTCATAGGGTTCTAAAGCTAAGAGAGGAACTAGGTTCCAAACCAAGAAGAAATAGTAAAAAGGAACTAAAAGTAATACCTAGCACGATTAGTATTATGGGATGCTATGAGTGCATTGCACAAAGTGTGACCTAGGGTTACCAAAGAAGAGCTTTGGCATAGGATTGGACTAGAGTTGCCTTTCCTAGTTATTGGTGACTAAAGATGAGAGGTTCCTTAGTTTGAGAGTTAAACTAATAATACGGCTAAGGTAGGGTGAATATGACTAAGATGACTTCAAGAATATGCTTAGGGTGAAGGGTAGAATGGGATGCCTTTTATTCATTGCACAAGTGTGCCTTGAGGTTACTTAGAACTATGACATCCTTATGGAATAAAGGATCTTAAAAGATGACCCTCTAACTAGGTTATAATTAAGATGACAAGAAGACCTAAGTCTTGAATATGAAGAGTGGGTTATGACCAAGAATGACTAAAGGGTGGTACTTAGCTTGGATGGTAGTATGGGATGCTATCCTTGCATTGCACAAGTATACTTGGAGGTGGCTTGTAGAGTAGTCCTCTTGTAATATGAAAA
>JAJOOR010022476.1:0-24868 GCA_036250505.1 Solanum acaule | reverse complement strand
TATGCCACCCCAATCCTACCCCACTACCCCCCCCCCCCCCCGGACATCCTCGTCAATTTTATTTTTCTTTAAAAAACATTGTTTTGGAAAAATATTTCAAATTTAATTTTTTTTTCATTTTTACGCCATCCCCTACCCCTACCCCTACCCGTCTCCCCCGCTACCCCCCACCCAGGTCAGCCCATAAAAAAAATTTAAAAATTGTTTTTGAAAAATATTTCAATTTTTTAAAAAAAAAAACATTTTTATGACACCCCACCCCATCCCACACCCACACCCCCGCAACCCCGTTAAATTTTGTTTTTTTTTAAATAAAATTGTTTTTGAAATTTTTTTTCCTAGGTCATGTACAGGATTGAAAGTCTGGGTTAGATCTCAGGGTCGAATTTTGGAACGATCATCAGGGTCTTGTCCTAGTTTGGGTGTCGGAATCGGGTCCTAGATCAATTATCGGGGTTGATTTTCGGATCAAAAATTATTTTCCTAAAGAGTAATTTTTAGTCTAAAGCCAAAAATAAAAGTTATTTTCTGAAAAATATATTTCATTCACCAACCAAACATTAAAAAATATTTTCCAGAAAATATTTTCTACTCACCAGCTAAACATGAGAAAATAAGTTAGAAATCCACTTGTTCTCCAAGAAAGCATTTTCTAGGATAATATTTTCCCTAGAAAACATTTTCCTTTATACCAAACACACCCTTAGTGTTGTCTTATTTGAGCTTGCAAGATCGTGATAGATTCATGAGCGAGTTCTTAAGTGCCATACAACGTGCTTAGTAGAGGTCTAAGGTCGTGACATTGTTGCCCATATTCTTCCACAATAATTCTATTTAGGGGTTTAAGGTTTAGGATTTATGGTTTCTGCTTATTCATGATGTTAAATAAGCCTGATCAAATTCACTTACATGAGTTTGGATGAACTTTCTTATAATTTTTTGCTATTGATGCTCATAATCTTCTTGGGTCCCCTTTCATTTATATATGAGTAATTTTTTTTAATTGAAATTGCTTTTAATCAAACTCAAATTGCTCATTGATTCGTGAAGGTAAGGTTATTTTTGTGTATATTCTTTATCTGTATACCTTTTTATGTTGATTATTAGTTTTGATTTAAAATTCCTTTCACAATTTTTATGCATAAATGTTAGGTTAGGAATGAAAAAATCTGAGTTGAATAGGTTGTGAATGGATGAAAATATGATCAATGTTGAAGTGCAGTTCAAGTATGGAATCTTATTGAAAATGTAGAGCTCTTGGTCAAATTGCATTCTGAGAAGTAGATTTTGGTCTTGTCCTCACAATGAGGCCATGAATTGCAATTTTTTCAATGGAGAGACATGAGAGAGTTGACGATAGATCTCAATTTATTCTTCCGATATTGGTGAACAAGATTAAGGAGTTAGAAGAAAAATACGAGTGTATTAAGATGCAATTGGAACAACTTGATAATACCAACATGAGTTCAATGGATATTGAACATTCGAAACAAGAGAAAATTTGTTTGGATGAAGTTGAAAATCTTCAAATTTGGTATGAAAATCTCAACATCAATTCAAAGAAAAAGCATGGCGATGTAAAAAATGGGTGATCTAAAGGAGAATCATATGAATATGGAAGGGATGAAAAAGAAGAAAAGAAGTTGTCGATTTTTTTGGGAAATTCCTTTGATGTTTGAAGATTTGTGTCTTTGTTATATAGGTTAGTTTCTAATCCAAGTACGCAAGTTGAAGAAAGATCAAATGATATTGTCATAGTATGATATGTAATAGAGCATAATTTTGTGTGGTATTGAATACCTCTATTTGATCTACCATAATGAAAATTTGAATTTGCTTGTGTCTGAAATTTTCTTACTTCTATGCTCTTTTCTAGAGAAAAATGATTCATTGAGTTTAAGAGTTCTACCAAACTCTAAATTTTTAAAGGAGGCAACTAACAATACTGCTAAAATAAAACAAAGCTTCACAGAAACAACACAACTCATAATTGTAGGCCAACAAAAACAACTTCGATTCCAAAAGTGAACTTAAGAGAAAAATAAAGCTTCATCATTGCATAAATACTATAATTTTAGTGCTATTTCATACATAAAACAAAATAGGAAATAGTTGTTTCTCCTTCAAACAAGAAACAAAATAGTATCTTAGTGGCACCAAAACAGTACTAAACAAACACCACTGATATCAACATTATTGTTACCATGAGTCTCGAGGTTGTGAAGAAGAGGAAGTATTCGAGTTTGAAAGATTTGATTGATCTCTAATGTGCTGAAGCCTTCTTTTTGTGATCATTTGATTTCCTTTCCATTTCAATCCACTTGTTGGTTTGAAACCAACATTTCCAGTTACAACTGTTGATCTAAAGACTCTTTTTGGTCCAATCCATAATATTCTACTACTTGGTATTCCAAGCTACAAAATTTTTAGAGAATTGAAGTTATTGGAGAAGAAACATTATCAATTTATTAGAGAACAAACATTATGAATGCATCACAATACCTACATTGAATGTTTTGATCATTCTCAGCTTGAAACATACCCATTCCAGTTACTCTTGGCCTTTTAAATTGGGTTGTGTTTCCAACACCCTTGCCTTTCCTGACAATAGCACTTTCCTTTGGTGCAATATTTGCATTCTATCCTAGAACATGTAAACCAACTTTAAAGTGGATGATTAATGCCTCTTGCTCCACTTCCCATTCCCTTACCTCTTCCTCTACCACTCCTAGTTCTTGATGATTAGCCAGCACCCCTTACACTTACACCATGACTTGATGATCTTAATGCACTTGGTCTTTTGTTAGAAAGAGGTACAGTGGTTGTAGGTGCACCTCTTGATACACTTGCACTTGCTTCATGCCTTGGTGATGTTGAAGCACTTGTAGGTGCAGCATTTCTAGGTGTTCACCTTGATACACTTGCACTTGATCCATGCCTGGGTGAGTTGAATGTACTGACCCTCTAGGTTATTTAATTTGTTTCCGATCTATTCAACATTTAGAGATTTGTTATAGCAATCCCAAGTCATTACCTACTTCTGGGGATGACAATTCGATCGTCGGGTCATTCATTTGAGTTTTGTGCAAGTTTCCATATTTTGGAGCTTCTAGAGTTTGTATTGATTTCGATCAAAACTCTTGGAGAACGACCTCAGAATTAAATTCAAACAGTTTTGTTAGCTTTGGAACATCGAGTTGAGTTTAGAGTGACCTTTCATGCAGATTTCGAGGCTTTCGATCTCATTTCAAGCCCTATTTGTGGATTTTGGCTTAAAATGAAACTTGTGTGTGGGACCCACTTTTCATCGTGACGACCTTAGATAGATGTTTTGATTGTTCCGTTGAGTCTGACATGTCGTTCCAGAGCGGGTAACACTTTTGGTTTGTGTTGTTTGGACCCCAAATGAGTTCCCCATCAAGCTCCTCCTCAAGTTCCAAATGACCCTCCAGTTGGGAATTCCACTCTTGGAGAGTTTAGGGCTTCTATGCAACTATTGGCTCAAGCCTTGACAGCACAAGCCAATAGGGAGGTGGTGGCTTTGGCAAACCCTATAGGAGAAATGGGTGCTTTTAGGGTGAGAGAGTTTTTGAGAATGAACCCTCCGGAGTTTTATGGCTCCAAATTGGAAGAAGATCCAAATGGGTTCATAGAGGAGGTTTATAAGGTGCTAGCAATCATGGGGGTGTCCTCTATTGAGAAAGCAGAATTAGCCACCTATCAATTGAAGGACATTGCCTAAATTTGGTATGAGCAATGGAGAGATAGTAGGCCAATAGGAGCGGGCCCTATGGAGTTGGAAGCTTTTAAGTCGGCATTTCTAGATAGGTTCTTTCCCCGGGAGTTGAGGGATGCCAAATTGGGAGAGTTTATCAACCTTAAGTAAGGTGGTATGACTGTTAAGGAATACTCTTTGAAATTAACATTGAAAAGGACCAAAATTGTCCCTTATCTTTGCCTTAAGACTCAAAATGATCTTCATCCTTTTATAGGGAGCACTAATAATTCTCCTCCTTTTTAAAATGGTGCAGTTTTTATCTTCCAAACATTTTCCGTCAAGTTACAAATTTAGCTCCATTTGTTCATTCATTAAGATGGTAAAGATTAATCATTGAGGTCACCAAATGAATAAATTTTAAGTAGTAGGAATCCTACCGTAGGATTCATGGTATTCACAATTAATATTCACCTCATATATTAGTTCGATTTATTAATTAATAAAAATACTAAATCATTATAGAAAAAATAGGATATGGGTTATTTATGTATTGATTGCTAATTAACTGTTATTTTTTTATTAAAATAAACATAAAAACATAATCAAGTTAAGTGACAATTCAACAGTATGCAACATCCAAAATATTATATATTATAAAGTTAAATATATCATCAATATCCAAATTAAATATGCTTATCCAGAAGTACAAATGAAAAGATTACGATAAACCTAACAATATATATTATTAATATGTAACTATTGATCTAATCAAGCAAAACATGTATGTTATCCAGAATTTCAGAAAAAATACGTCTAAAATAAGAGCTTTTTATTACCGATTAGGCATAAAATTGTAATTTAATAATTATTATCAAATTATCCGTTACTCGTCAAGAAAAATCATAAATCATTATAAAATTAATAATTCACAAAAATAATTATAATCTAAACCATTACCGAATTGTAAATTCTTTTGAGCCATGGATCTTTCGAAAAAATATTTTTATCTGAAAAGGTAGAGGTAAGATAAGAAAATGATCTTTCGAAAATAATATTTTTATCTGAGAAGGTAGAGGTAAGATGTGTGCACACTCTACCCTTTCATTATTTATTTCGAAAGCTATTATTTTTACGGAATCATAAATTTAATAAACCATTATCAATAAGTCAATAATATTTTGTCAATTTGAGTTATTACTTTTGATTGTGTTTAATTTTAAATAACACTACCAAAAGATTGGAGACAACGCCAATATAATTACTATATAAATAAATTTGCTCACCATAATAATATAGAGATTATGATAATGAATAAATCTGCTCACAATATAATCACTTCTTCCTCTAGAAATGAGAAATTTGGTCATATCAATTTAATGTAGTCATGCATATGAGCGACTTTCATTAGTGATAGACGGAAAATATTTGACAGATTAAAACTGCACCATTTTTACAAAGAAGAAGGATCATTAGTGCTCCATATGAAAAGATAAGGATCATTTTAAGTCTTAAGACAAAGATAAGGGACAATTTTGATCCTTTTCTCAAATTCACCCTTTTGTCTAAGTATTCTCCAAGCTTGGTAGCTAGTCCAAAGGATTTGATGAATAGGTTTATGACGGGGGTGTCCGAGTTGGTAGAAGAAGAATGTCGTACGACAATGCTTGTTGATGATATGGATATCTCACACCTTATGGTGTTTGCCCAACAAATAGAAGAGTCAAAGCTCAAGAAGATGAATAGGGAGGTAAAGAGGGCTAGGACCAATGAAGGGAACTTTTCTAATGTGAAGTCCAAGGGACAAGATAGGCCTAGGACTAAACCAAGATATTCCAGACAAGATTCTTCAAACATCTCTAGGTTTGATAAAGAGAAGGGTAGTGGGACTCCATTTCCCAAGTCTACTTGCTCCAAGTGTGGGAGGAGCCATTATGGTAAGTGCCTAGCCGACATGGATGGGTGCTATGGGTATGGGAAGGATGGGCATAAAATGAGAGATTGCCCAGTTCTTAAGGCTAGGGTTATAAGAAGGGAAGGTAAGCAACTTGCCTCTAGTAGTGGGGATGTGGAGCCTCAAAAGAAGAATAGGTTTTATGCTCTCCAATCTAGAGAAGATCAAGAATGATCTCCTCATGTCCCTTCCGATATCTGTTTCATGCTTTAGATTATTTTTTTTCCAGATTTCTTGTCTTTTATGACCTTTCATGTTGGATTTTGAAGTTATTTTAGCATATATGATGTTTAGAAAAGTTTGTGTAGGCTTGCTCCCATGTGGGGGATAGTGTGCCTATCTAGTAGGGTTGTTGTGTTACCATGATTTCCTTATATGCATGATCATGAAATTGCTTAGGTCTTGTTAGAGATGACTTTTACGCATTGTTTCCTCATGTTGTGGTGCATGTGAGTAGAGTTGCATATAGGCTTGATGAGTTAGACTATGATCATGCCCTAGTTTTGAGTTGAATGAGCTCCTCAATGGATAAATGCTTGATAAGAAGAACCTTGCATTTAGGCTCCATGTGTATGTGTTGAGCATGTTTTAGCTAGGAGATGTTAGTTCCTCCTTAAGAATGAATAGATATAGAGTTTAGTGCATTTTGAGTTGGTAGAAGTAGTTCTACTCCTTTGTATCACTTTGAATGTGTTTACCTCGGAATTTAAGTTTTCTTCCTTGATTATGTGCATTAGATGTAGTGCATGCATAATGGGCTGCTAATTTAGATTTTATACTTTGTGAAGTGTTTAAAGTGTCATTCGAGGACGAATGTCCCCAAGTGGGGGATAATGTGACACCCCATGTTTTAGTTAGTTGAACTAGTGAGTTCTAGAGCCTTTAGGGTGAGGTTTGGAGTGTCGTATGAGGGTTAAAATAAAAATAAATGGCTCCCGTACTTAGAATATCATGTTTAGGGGTTAAACCTCTCGGTACAACTCCCCAAGGACCACCCAAGGGGTCCTTGAGGAGGACCCCAAAACAGTCCCCCAAAACAGTCAAAAAGTGTGATTCATGATTGCAAACCACGCTTAGTAGACTGATCTACACCCCGTGGTTCATGGTCATGGATCAGGTCTGAGTTTCCCTGCAAGTTTTGAGTCTCTGACCCAAACCACGAGACCAATCCACAGTCCGTGGATGGTCAAGTCGTAGGTGCTGCCAGTTTTTCAGTTTTAGTTTTTAAGTTAGTGTTTAGGGGTTAGTTTAGTAATTAGTTTAAGGGTTAGGAAGGGCGATTATTTAGTTAATTTACCTCCTATAAATATTTAATAGACCCTAAACTAATCACTTTAACTCATTCATCTAAAGACCCCCAAATTACTCCCCAAGAAATCCCCTCTCTAAAAGAAGAAGAAGAAAGGAAGTTGGGGCAGCAGCTTAGGGCGATTTTCACCATTGATTCAAGCTTTGTTTGAGGCTTTGATTGAAGGTATGTGAAGCTTATTCATCCATGGGTTCTTCCACCCATGGAGCCCCCGTAGAAATTCCCCAATTGTGAACTCAAAAACCCAATTCTAGCTTGGGTTGTGATTGCATTGTGGGTAGGGCTTGGGCGTGATTCCAATCTAGTGGATATCACCCAATTATGATTGAATTGTCTTTGTTTAATGATATTATGATGAATTCATGTGATTTCTATGATGAACCCTAATCTAAATTGATGAATGTGATTATTGTGGGTTGATGCCATTAAAGGAAAAATTGAAGGTTCTAAAGTGATCCTCCTATTTCAATGTCTTGAATACTAATTGATCATAGTTAGGATCCTATAATCATGAATTGAACTAGACTTAATTGAATAGGAATGATCTTGACTTGTAAAGGTGGAATTGAACCTTTATGATCAAGTATGACTAGAATCACCTTCTAAGGAGCAATGTGATTGAATAGCTTGTAATTTAGACATGGATCTTGATAGAATGAAGTTAATCTTGAAAGTAGGGCTTGTAGCCATCATTGTTAGGGATTTTGGGGTAAAGTCAATATGATGTGATCTTGTGGTGTAGTTTTGTTCCTCATATACACTTAGACATGAATATGCTAGGAGATTCAAGTTCTCTCACACAGAAGGGTTCTAGGTTGACCTACTAACCTAAAATGAATCAAAGCATGTTATACTAGAATAGCTTGAAGTTGTGATATATGATCCCTTCATGTATAGCTTGGCTTAGTAGGATAAGACCAAGGTTGACAGCTTAGGATGAGGATCTATTCTCTCCTAAGGGATAGCTTGACTTAGCATTGTAGGATGCATGTCATGGTAGCATGAGTTAGTAGTAGTCATGGTAGCCTAGGATTGAGGATTTATACTCTCCTATGGGTAAGCTTGAACTAGCATTGTTAGGATGCATTCATGGTAGCTTGACTTGGTTTGGCCAAGACCATTTCATGGTAGCTTTGGGATAGAGGATTTAGACTCTCCTAAAGGTATCTTGACTTGCATTGTAAGATGCATTTCAAGGATAGCTTGAGTTAGGATTAGTCATGGTAGCTTAGGGTTGAGAATCACACTCCCTTATGGATAGCTTGCATTTGTCATCTAGTACACTTGTAAGGGATGATTTAGTTGGTTTAGGACTATTTCATGGTAGCTAGGATAGGACACTTGTACCTTTCCTAGGGTAGCTTGGACTTGCATGTTAGTGTGTATTCCAAGGTAGCTAGCTTAACTTAACCTAGTTATGTTAGTCAGATGATAGCATGGTCTAGCCTATTCGGGGGTTATTCCTTGGTAGCCTTGAATAGAGGTAAATATAATAGAGGGATTAGTCCCCAACTAGTGAACCTTCATGATAGTCTAAATGAGTGCTTAGTGTGGGTAGTAGTATGGGATGCTATCCATACATTGCACAAATATGACTTAAGGCTAGGTATGAAGGGTTCCCACACATAGTATGACTTAGCTTGGGTTGTTGCCATAGTTGCCTTCCAAGATATGATCGAATAATGTAACATCTGGCAATTTGAAATAACTATGAAGAACCTTACAATTGGAAATAGTCATTTTTGGAAAGAATTCAAAATCTGGAAATTTAGCTAAGTATGGAAAGAGTGAGTTTTTGGTCAACTTCAAACAGTCGTAACTCCTAGATCAGGATGAGTTAGGTGTATTTCCAGTTATGTTTGGAAAGCTCATGGAATGATCTTTCCAACGCCTCCGAGTTTGCGCGATTCCGAGTTCGTAGGAGTGAGTTATGCCCTTTGGAAGTTGGGTTGTTGGCATAGGGAAGTTCATCCGAAATTGTAAGGGTATTTTGGTCTTTTCCTAACCATTTATTTTGGTTATATTAAGGGTCTAGACTGATTTTAAATCAGTTTTCCCTTTTGAAAAGTGAGAGTTAGGACTTTTGAGAGAAGAGGAGAAAAAGAGGAGAAAGAGAAGAAGAAGCAAGGTTCGTAAAGATCGTCGTGGATTTCGTCGGGGGTGATCCCTATTAAGGTATTTGAGATCATAGTGTTGGGTTGGTTCATTCCCCCACACGCCAAACTTGTTTTAATTCCGAGAAAAGATTAGTTGTGTTGTTGAATTCTTGTGGTTGTGTTGTTGAAGTTTATTGTTGGTTTGGTGCATGTTTCCGGATGGAATTCCGAGTTAAATCTATTGTATATTGAGGGTTTTAATGATTATGAGTGTTTGGGGAAAGAATCTTTGTTGTTGAGAGGGTTTAGAGTTGGAGAAACTAAGGAGAAAAGTCGGATTTTTCGGGGGAAAAGGCTGGGGCATCGCGCTAGCTAGCGCGCCCCAACAGGGGTTCTGAAGTTTCCTCCTTGGGGCGGCGCGCCATGCAGTGCGCCCAGCAGGCCCCTCTGAAATCTGAGGGATGGCACCCCGCGCCTCTCAGAGCGCCAATCCTCCCCATTCCTTCCCCACTTTTTCATACATGTTCCTTGGTAATGTACCTATGTTTTATAGTTGTTTTCAACACTCTAAGGTACATCTAAACATCCCGAACTCATCCATAAACATGAGATCATGAACCTTGAATCAATAATCCAATTCGAGGAAAGTTAGGATCAAAGTCAAGTAAAGTAGAGAGTCAAGCTTAGAAGTTAAGAAGCAAGTCAAAGCAAGTCTTTAAAGTTTTTCAAGAATCTTTATTAAACGTTTTAAATGTCATTTTAAGGCTCAAGTTTCAAGTTAAGACAAGTGTATAGAGTTGAGTTCATGTCTCAAAAGTTACTAGGGAACTATGTATTCCCAAAGAAGTTCATAAATGTTTTCACATTTGAGCAAGAAAGGGAACATTGATTCCAAGAAAGACTTTAAGTTAAGCTTTGAGCAATTATCTCAAACTAAAGAAAGAAGTTTGTTTTTAAAACATATGAGCTAAAGTATATTTTTGGGAGTAGTCTTGAGCACCGAATTGGAGACACGAGTTCATATTAACTCAACTCTCCATAGGAACCATGTAGCCAACATGGGATTTAACGGGTCATACTTTTTAGATGATCACGTAAGTTAAGCTAGTGGATCCACTAAGTTAAGTAAAGTAGTTCTATATGACGGCAAAGTATAGGATAGTCTGGCAGCGTGATAGTAAGAACGCTGTATCACCACTTAGACTTCTAGTGGTGGTTGTCGGTTAGAGAAACTCCCACAGTAGAAATTGCATGATTCCTCGAGGGGTTCTGCTTAGTATGTATGGGGGTATGAGACTTCATTCATGCATTGCACAAGTAGACTTTGAGAGGGAGCATGGTATTTTTTTTAATATTATAAATATGATTTTGACGTGATGTTTTAAATAGTTTTACAAGCTTTATATATTGCATGTGTCTTATTGCTTTATATTGAGTTCAGTTATTCATGAGTTGAACAGAGCCAAGGTAAGTGTTCTCTTGTACTCCTTTCAAGCTTAAGTTGTTGTTTAGCTTTCCAGCTTGCATACTCGTACATTCCATGTACTGATGCCAGTTGTCCTGCATCTTATTACGATGCAGACGCAGGTACCCAGGATCATCATCCAGCACACCGTTGATCCAGTTGAGCACTCCAGAGTCAGTGGTGAGCCTCCTTGCATTCCAGATGACTCTGTTATATCGTTTTCCTAGTTTTGCTTTATTAGGATGTTGCGGGGTCTGTCCCAACATCCATCTCAGTGTTATAGAGGCTTCATAGACAGTCAGTCAGTCAGTCAGTTAGTATTGAGTCTCTCATCTATGCATTTATAAATATTCTATTTTGAGACGCGAGTTGCCTTTTTGGCCAAATTTTATCATTTAAGTTGTCTTATGATCTTTTATTGCATGGAGTTATTCTGTTAAGTTTTCCACTGAGTTAAGTAAGCCAGACCAAGGGTTCGCTTGGGGACTAGCGATGGTCTTCGAGTACCGGTCCCGCCCAGGGTGTAGGCTCGGGGCGTGACAAATAAGGTGGTAGGTTCCTTTGTCTATATGAAGTAAGCTTATAGTAAGACCTAAAGTAGGGTGAATATGACTAAGATGATTTCATGGCTATGCTTAGTGTGAAGGATAGTATGGGATGCCTTTCATGCATTGCACAAATGTTTCTTGAGGTTCCTTAGAAGTATGGTGCCCTTATGGTTGAAAGACTTATGACTTAACCATGCACATAGACTATGATTAAGATGACTAAAAAAGGATACTTGGCTTGGGTGGTATTATGGGATACTATTCTTGCTTTGCACTTGTATACTTTTGAGGTTACTTGAGAATGGTGATATTATGGTAATGATGACTAAGAGTCAATTATGTTGATATGATTATGACTTATCTCCTATGCTTATTAACTATGTCTTATGTTGACTTATGTTTATATGAAGTTTATGTTGGAGACCATGCTATGACTATGATGATCATGTTATGTAACGACCTGGAGAGTACACCCTAAAAGTTACACAGCGTACTTGACCCCAAAGGGGTCTCGTACAAGCCCTTAGCATATCTTGAACATGAGATAGTAGGAAAATACTGGAGAATTTAAAACTTTTCTTTACAATTGAAATCTTTATAAAAGCAAGCGGAAATCTTTCTATATTTTGTTTCAAACCATCTAACATGACTTTAGAATATAAAACTTTGGGATGCAGCCCATACAAAGTCTAAAACATAAAAGTAAATGACATAAAGGAATGTGGTTATTGTCCTTGAAGCTATGAGGACTCCCCGAGTCTTCAATCTTCCTTAGCTCCTTAGAAACCCATCTCCAAGTAAACTCAATCTCCAAACCCTACATTTGATTAGAATGTAGGCAATATGCATTAGTACAAAATGTACCAAGTATGAAAGCTAGCACAACATCATAAGAGAATCACAAATGGTTAGTTAGTTAGCATAAGACATAAGCATAAGAGATAACAACATGGTCATAACACAATCAACAAGTCATAGCATGGTCTCCTACATAAACTTCATATAAACATAAGTCAACATAAGACATATTTAATGATCATTGGAGATACAACATGGTCATGGCATAGTCTTTACTAAGACTTTCATGGTTACACACTTCAACCTTAAGTTATTCATATTACAAGAGAACTACTTCACAAGCCACCTCCAAGTATACTTGTGCAATGCAAGGATAGCATCCCATACTACCATCCAAGCTAAGTACCTCTCTTTGGTCATTCTTGGGCGTAGTCCACCTTCATATTCAAGACTTAGGTCTTCATGTCATCTTAATTATAATCTATGTTCATGGTCAACTCTTTAAACTTCTCTATGCCATAAGGGTACCATACTTCCAAGTAACCCCAAGACACACTTGTGCAATGCATGAAAGGCATCCTATACTACCCTTCACACTAAGCATAGCCTTGAAGTCATCCTAGTCATATTCACCCTAATTTGGCCTCATAGTTAGCTTATCTCTCATAACTAAGGGAATCTCTCACCTTTAGTCAACTATAACTAGGAAAGGCAACTCTAGCACAATCCTATCCCAAGACTTCTCTTTAGTGACCCTAAGTCATACTTGTGCAATGCATGCATAGCACTCCATAATACTATACATGCTAAGTACTGCCTTTAGGTCCTCATGCTAACACTTCTTGGTTTGGAACCTAGTTCCTCTCTTTAACTTTAGACACTATGAGGTACTCTCTTAAGCACATCTTAGTTCATTATTAGGTTGAACCCTATTAGATACTACTTTTAGTGTGTCTAAGTTCACTATTAGTATGGATACTATGAGATACTTACTTAAGCATGTCTAACCCCTTTTTTTACTTTGAACACTATGAGATACACTCTTAAGCATATCTAAGTCTATTCTTCACATGGACCCTATGAGATACTACCTTAAGCATGTCTAAGTCCACTTATACTCTTGAACACTATGAGGTACTTTATTAAGTAAGTCTTAGTTCAATATGTTTTGAATACTATGAGATGCTTCTCAAACATGTCTTAGTTCAATATGCTTTGAACACTATGAGATGCTTCTCAAGCATGTCTTAGTTCATTATGTTTTGAACACTATGAGATGCTTCTCAAGCATGTCTTAGTTCATTGGATATGGAGATTGATATTAGGAACCTTAACTCAACTATGTGAAGGCTCCCATCTCATGAGACCTAACTTAGGAAAAACCCACACTCTACTACGTAAGAGTTCCCCCTTTAACTTGGATAGTCCTCACATTAACTAGGTGTGGCTCTCCTTTCTTCTTAGAGTCCGGACCCTCTCTTGTGTGACACTCCATCTCATTGTCAATATCTACTTGGAGCCAAGCATACACCCCAAGGTTTACTTGTTAAGCCTTGCTTAACACACATAACTCATGGAAAGAGGTCCTTGACAACCAATCCATGTTCAAGTGATTCTATAACTTTCATCTATCAAGCATTCATGAGGTAGGTTAGGTGAGTATAGGCCTTTCACCATAATTGTACCTATTAGACTCTGTTCTCACATAGACTTTATCTCAAAGCCTTAGCATCTAAAGCCAATCATATTAGCCTTCAACATTCATAACTAGGAGTCTTCACTCTTAACAACTTTACAACATGCAAGAATCTTATGAACCTAAATTTCAAGCCATTCATTCACACTCTTCATTACTAGGTGATTCTAGCCACAATTCATCCTAAAGGTTCAACTTCAACATTACATGCCAAGATCCATCATATACAATAGAGTCTAGTTCAATTCATAATAATTTGAGCCTAACTTTGATCAATTACTACTCATGACATTAGTCTAGGAAGATTACTCATGAACCTTCAAATTCCCCTCTAATGCCATCAGCCCACAAACATGAAACTCATCAACTAAACTAGGGTTAACCATTGAAATCACATAATTTCATCATAATATCACAATTCAATGCTAAATCAGCCATCAATAAGTATTATCCAACCATTTGGAGTCATACCCAACTATACCCACACTTTGAAAGAAACCCTAGCTTAGATTGGGGTTCTTCTTCACAAATTAGGGGAAAATCTTAGGGGAATCTATGGGTGGAAAAAACCATAGATGAAAATCTAAACATACCTTTTATCAAAGCCCTAGCACAAGCTCGAGTCCATGGAGAAAACTAGACCTAGTTGCTCCCCAACTTCTTCTTCTTCCTTGCTTCTAGAGAGAGAATTTCTTGAGAGGATGAAGTGGGTTTTCTTTTGATTCTAGGGAGAATGACTTAATAGAGGTAATCTTAGGTCTAATAAACATATATACTTGTTAGGAAAAGAGTGGGAAAGTCTTGGTTAAAGTTTTGGAGAGATTACTTAAAGACCATCACTTAAAATATGAATTCTTGTGTCTTGCCCGCTTGAGCTCGCCCTTTGGACCCTTTGGCTCACCCTTTGGACCCTAGGGCTCGCCCTTTGCACTAGGTAACTCTCCAAATGCACCCTTGGCTCGCCCAATATTCCAGTGAGCTTGGAATTTGGGAAGTCCACTTGGCGATCTAGGGAGCTAAAGGACGATCCGCCAACCTGGTTGGCGAGCTGCGACTTAGCTCGCACTTTGCTCCAGAATCTAGGCCAAATGCGCAGCCCACTAGGCGATCATAAGGCACAAGGGTGACTCACCCAACCCTTTGGGCGATCATGAAGTCCTATCGCCAAAAGGCCCCAAAAAGAACAAGGTTTCTTTCACTCCTTTTTGCTAGCATAGGTCCTTACCACCCTTTACCATTCCATAGATAGTCTTCTAAACTACGGGTTCTAACACGTATCTTGACGTTCAAATACTAAGCCCCTCGTTCAAAGTACGGAAAGTCTCATCTACGACTCTATTTCACATACATCACACCTTAGAACCCTAGCTTGTGGTTCTAGTTTGGTCTACTAGATTCCGGGGTGTTACATGTTATGACTATGTTATTATCTCTTATGCTTATGTCTTATGTTGACTAACCATTTGAGATTCTCTTATGAAGTTGTGTTAGCTTTCATACTTGGTACATTTTGTACTAACGCATATTGCCTACATTCTAATCAAATGTAGGGTTTGGAGATTTGAGTTGCTTTGGAGGCTAGGTTTCAAGGATCTAGAAGAGTTGAAGAATTGGTGAGTCCTCATAGCTTCGAGGACAAACCCGTTATGTTCCTTCATGTCATTTCATTATGTTTTTAGACTTTGCATGGGCTGCGTCCCAAAGACTTTTATTCAAGAGTTAAATAGATGGTTTGAGACAAAGGCTCTAGTAAAGACTTCCACTTGATTTCATGAAATAAGACATTGATTGTAAAAGTTTTAAATTTTCCCGTATTCTCTATTATCTTATGTTAAAAATGTGCTAAGGGCTTGTATGTGACCCCTTCGGGGTCAAGTACGCCGTGTTAGGACTAGGGGGTGCTCTCGGGTGGTGACACCCAAATCCTCCTTAAAGGTCCTCCAAAAGCTAGAAGTCAACTTAGAACCCTGATCTTAGATAATGGACACATACACACTATGAAGACGAACCATCTCCCAAATATAGATGCGAGCCAAACTCTTGGCACTAAATGAATATTGAACAGGGAGGAAATTTGCTGACTTGGTCAATCAATCAATGATTACCCAAATATTGTCAACAGATCTAGAAGTTCGAGGCAAACCTATAACAAAATCCATTGTGATGTGATCCCATTTCCATCTGAAAGTGGATAATCCTTAAATCTCACCACCAAGCATTAAATGTTCGGCCTCCACTGGTGGCAACACAACCAACGAGACACATAATCTGAAATATCTCTCCTTAAGCCACTCTATATATAGTGTTGCCTTAAATCATGATACATCTTTGCGGTACCCAGATGTTTGAATATCAAGAATCATGTGCCTCATGAAGGATCAGCTGAATCAAGTCCCCAATTCTCTATACAATGATACGTCCATCAAAGCTAAAATCCCTATTTGAATCTAAGGTAGCCTGACTGACATCACTCTCGAACACTCGATCTCGAAGAGCCTCCAAGGTCTCATCCTCAAACTGGCAACCAAAAATCCGTGCAAAAAAAGAAGACTAGACTCCCACATAGGCCAACACACACCTATAATATGAAATATCCAACCAAATAATCCTATTGGAAACAGATTGAATATCCAAAGAAAAAGGTCACTATACACTTGACCTTTACACTAGAAAGGAATGCTTGATTAACCATATTCACCAACTTTTGGCTCAAGAAATCTGTTACAATATTTGCCTTTCCCAGATAATAAAAAATAGAGAGGTCATATTCCTTTAGAGCTCAATCCAATGAAGCTACCTCAAATTATGGCCTTTGTGGCTCATAATGTAATGAAAACTCTTGTGATCAGTGTAGATCGCATAATGAACTCCATACATGTAGTTCCTCCAGATCTTAAGCACAAAAATTACCGCCGCTAACTCCAAGTCATGAATGAGGTAGCAACACTCATGCAACTTAAGCTACCTTGGCACATAATCTATAACTCAGCCTAGCTGTGTCAATACACAAAAAAATGTTGGATGTGTCACAATACACCCTCAACTGGAGGAGTCAATATAGGAGCTCTAGTGAGAAACTCCATGAGACTCTGAAAGCTCAACTCGCACTCCTCCAACAACTCAAATGGAACATCAAGGTGAGTCGGTTGGGTTAAAAGTGGTGTAGTAGTAGAGATGCCCTCCACAAACTGTCTCTAGTATCCCGGTAATCCGATGAAGCTTTGAATCTCAATAACTGAAGTGGGCCTAAAATAATCATGAATAACTTTATCTTTTGCAGATCTACCATGATGAAATACTTCGAAACTACCTGCCCCAAGAATGCTACAAACTCAATAAAAAATCCGCACTTTGAAAACTCACCATAAAGTCATTGATTAGCACAATCCTCAAATATTGCTCATACTCTCTCCTTATCCATACGTATACTAGAATATTATCAATGAACACTATTAAAAATGAATCGAGATAAGGCCTGGACACCCACATCATCAAGTCCATAAAGGTGGCAGGGACATTAGTCAACCCAAATACATCACAAGGAACTTATAATGTCTATAATGAGTCCTAAATGTAGTATTAGAGATGTCCACTACCCTAATCCTCAACTAATGGTAATTAGATCTCAAATCAATCTTAAAAAACGCTACAACATCTTGAAGATGGTCCAATAGATCATCAATATGAGGCATGGGGTAATGGTTCATCATTGTTACCTTATTTAGCTACATTTAGTCAATATGTACCTGCATGGATTCGTATTGACTATAGGTAGCTTAATAAGAAGACAGTAAAGAACCATTACTACATGGATCCGTTTGTGAAGAATAAAGACAACACCATCCATACACATATTGACTAGAAGAAGCTAAATAAGATGAGAGCAAAGAATTGTTATTCCATGCCTTGTATTAATGATATATTTGAGCAACTTCAGGGTTTTGTGGTATTTTTGAAAATTGATTTGACATCTGATAACCACCAATTAAGGATTAGGGTAACATGCATCCCTAAGAAATCATTTAGGACTCGTTATGGCCACTATGAGTTACTTTTCATGTCTTTTAGATTGACTAATGCCACTACCTCCTTTATGGACTTCATGGTGTAGGTGATCAAGCCTTATCAAGAATCGATTTTCATAGTGTTCATTAATGATATTCTAATATATATATTCATAGAGCAGAGAAAGCATGAGCAATATTAAAGGATTGTGCTCTTAACTTAGAGAGATCAGTGGCTTTATGCCAAGTTCTCAAAGTGTGAGTTTTAGCTTGAGTTTGTAGTTTTCTTGGTGCACATGGTGTCCAAGGAAAGAATCATGGTAGATTCTGTAAATATTAAGGCAATTCTTGATTGGTCTAGATCGAATTTGATTACTGACATTTGGAGATTCATCAGATTAGTGGGCTACTATAGATGGTTAGTGGAGGTTTTCTCTACATTGCAACATCTTCGACTTGGTTGACTCATCTTGATGGTCCATTTGAGTGGTCTGAGGAGTGTGAGTTGAGATTTCAGAAGTCGAAGGAGTTTCTTACTATAACTTATATATTGACTCTTCCAGTTGAGGGTGAGGGCTTCATGGTGTAGTGACACATCCAGCATTGGTTTGGGTTTTATATTAATGTAGTGGGGCTGGGTTATAGATTATGCATCGAGTGAGCTTAATTTGCATGAGTGCAACTACCCCACTTATGACATGGAGTTGGTGGCGGTAGTTTATGCACTTCAGATATAAAGGCAATACATGTATGAAGTTTGTTGTGAGATTTACACTATTCACATGAGTCTTTAATACATTATCCATAGGGACCATAATTCGAGGCAACACAATTAGATTGAGCTATTGAAGGACTATGACCTCTCTATTCTGTACCATCCATGCAGGGTGATGTAGTAGCAGATGACTTAAGTCGGAAGACAGTGAGTATATGTAGTTGATATTGGGCATATTTATATGCCCAATTACTACAAATTAACCATCTTTAACGTAGGTTTTAGAACATTCACTAATCTAACTATCATATTTTGGCTTAAGATTGCGATGATTGCATAATAACATACATGATTAGCAATTTTGCAGGGTTCCGAAGGGAAGTGATTAAGTCGAGGAAGAAAAAGGAGTTAAAGATGAGAAGCATGCCCGGAGCATATGCCAGGCACGGCGCCCCAGCACCACTGGCGCATCAAGGGCGCGACGCGCCAAGCTTCAGTTAACTGCAACCCCTTTTGGGCGCACTGGTAGCGCGGCACGCCAGCCTTCTAGGCGCGAATTGGACGCGGTGCTCTAATCTTGTGCGGAGTTTTGGTGAAAGTTGATTTAAAGAGGACTCCTAGTTGAAGTAGAATTGGACTCTATTGTTCCTAACTATTATAAATAGACCTTTAGGGATCCATTGTGAGGGTCGACTTTTCATTGGTGTGCAAGAGAAAGTATCTACGTTTGTAATAGGTTTTTGATCTTCTAACTCTTCTATTTTCCAAAAATCATACGAACAATTATATTTTGTGGTTTTCCAATAGCACGAGTGGCTAAACGCCCTAGTTCTGGGGCTGTAGCTACGAATCGATTGTTGATTATTAAAGGCTTTTTGAATTAATTCTTGGTTGTCATTATAAGTTACTTCTATATTGTTGTTTTAGTATTTTGTGCTTGATCACCATGAGATAAATATATTGTTTAATCTTAAAATTGAGAGAGGAGGGATTAGATAGACCAGAGAATATAGAGAGCTCGATCGACCTATTAGATTGAGGTGATTGTGTTTAGGAGTGACACCCGGACGAACAACTTGCTTGGTTACGAAATTGGATGAAATATAAATGCTCGCTAGTTAGTCTATTTATCCCCGCTCAATGATGTGTTTAGATAGCTAATTGGAGTAGGCGATTAGAGGTGTGTAGCCCGACTCATACACTTAACCCTATAAACTAGTAACTTGACAACTGAAATTAATTCTAAGCCAATAATATGATACATGATATTCAATATATGCTATAGCCCTGCAATTTCTTTTAACTTGCTTGAAACATTATATTAAAGTCGTTCACAATTAATTACTTTCATTTAGTGCATAATTAGTAGTAGTTAACAATCAATCATCAACTCTTGCAAAGGTTACTTTTACTTTCAATTGTAGAATTAAGTGTTAAATATAAATTGATCATAAGTCCCTTGGGATCGATAAATCGTTTCTTAAAGAATCTATATTACTTGTGCGACCACGTACACTTGCGTGTATATTGGGGAGCAACAAGTTTTTGGCACTGCTACCGGGGACTTAAAAATTGATTTATATTCAATCTTCTTAAGTCTACACTTAATATATTCAGATATTAATTACTTGATCTTAGCTTGTGTATTGCAGGTACTTGATTTTCAGGTCTGGCTTGAAAAGGAGATCTTGTCGGAAAGAATTTTACGCCAGCGTAGAAAAATGAACCAGGGACGACAAGTTGAATTGGGGTTAGGTATTCCGGAAAACTTTGATGATGATAATCAAGACAACGTGAATTACCCGAAAATCGTGAATAACCCAAGGAACCCGAATAACCAAGGAGGACCGCCTGTTGTTCCCGCAAGACCAGTCTGTGATGTGGCAGTCCCACTCACATCCAACCTAGCATCCAGTATTAGGAAACCTCCACCGGGGGGTAGATTTGAACTAAATCAGAACATGGTGCATATCCTCCATACTAATGGGCAATTAACTGGTCTCTCCCATGAGGATCCTCAAGTCCATCTTAGGACTTTCATAGACATTATCAATACATACATCCCAATTGAAGTCTCATCAAACTATGTAAGGTTGACTTTGTTCCCATACTCATTGTTAGGAGCTGCAAGGTGTTGGTTAGACTCTGAGCCACCAAAATCCATCACTACTTGGGATGATCTAGCAAAGAAGTTCTTGAGTCTATTTTTCCCATCCAAGAAAACTGCCAAGCTGAGGGGTGAGATAATAAACTTTGCTCAAAAGCAAGGAGAGGACATGTACCAAGCATGGGCGCGTTTCAAACAAATGTTGAATGCTTGTCCACACCACATGCAAACCAATGAGGTACTTTGTCACACTTTCTTTGAAGTTTTAGACTATAATGCTCGTTCTCTTCTTAATAGTGCAGCAGGTGGACAAGCCCTAGCCATAACAAGTGAAGAATTCTTCACCTTACTCGATAAACTTTCTGAATGGAACCAAGGGTATGAGGGTGAAATGTCTAGAACTCCAACCCAAAAGGCTACAGGGATCTTAGATGTAGACCAAGCTACTGCCATAAATGCCAAATTAGATGCAATGCAGCATAACATTACATTGCAATTTAAACAAATAGCTCTAAATCAGGCTCCGATAAATGTAGTACAATAGGCAACAAATTGGTGTGAGGTATGTGGTAGTGGAACTCATGAAGCCGAGCAATGTGAGGCAAACCCGGATTCCGTAAACTATGTGGGTAATGCGCAAAGGGGCGGAGTGCAACAAAATTATGGTAATACTTACAACCCCAGTTGGAAGAACCATCCTAACTTCTCATGAGGTGGTAACCAAAACCAAAATCAGGCGCAAGGGGTTAACCAATACCGTTCTCAAAGGGCTGGGCAACAATACTACAATCCTAACCAAAGTTCAAATTCTAGTGCACCAAAAGGGAGGATGACCAATGAAGAGCTACTCCACAAGCTCATGACTGAAATATGGACCAAATTAAATGCTAGAATAGATAAGCAGGGTGAAAACATTAGAAACATCTAGATGTCCCAAATGAGTTTAGAGAAACAAGTTGCGCAAGTGGCCAATTCTCTGAACTTGCATCCCCAAGGTGGGCTGCCCGGTGATACTTAGCCCAATCCAAAGCAATTGCATGCGGTAAGTATGAGAAGTGGGCTGCAATTAGAGGAACTAGCTCCAAAGAAAAGAGACACTGAGGTAAGTAACAAAGAAAACAAGGTGGAAGAGATAGTAAAAAACTCCAATGTTGAGGTACCCATTCCTCAAAAAAATTACCACCTCCATTTCCACAAAGGCTCAAAAACTAGAATGAGGATGAATACTTTGGTAAGTTTCTCTCTCTCCTTAAACAGGTTCACATTAATCTACCCTTGGTTGACATTTTGCAGGGTATCTCGAAGTATGCTAAATACGTGAAGGACATTGTAGCTAGCAAGAAGAGGCTTACGAAATATGAAACTGTGGCACTTACTGAGGGGTGTAGCTCAAGGATTCAAAACAGACTACCCAAAAAGTTAAAAGATCCGGGTAGTTTTACTGTGCAAATTACAATTAGGCAAAGTGTTCGTGCCCGGGGGTTGTGTGATTAGGGGGCAAGTATAAACTTGATGCCTTTATCTTTGTATCTAAAGCTTGGGTTGGGTAGTCCAAAACGAATCACTGTTATTCTTCAACTTGCTGATAGATCCATTGCTAGGCCAGAGGGGTGGTAGAAGATGTGTTAGTGCAAGTAGGTTCATTGATTTTTCCGGTAGATTTTGTGGTCTTAGACTTTGAACTTGATCCCAAAGTTCCATTCATTTTGGGACATCCTTTCTTGGCCACGGGTAGGGCATTGATTGATGTAGCAGCTGGGTAATTAACCATGAGGGCGCATGATAAAGTAGAAGTATTTGATGTGTACCGCGCTCTAAAATTGCCTTCTATTTATGAAGAGTTGTCTCCTATTACTGTGGTTGATCACATAGTTTAGTCACAGTTAGTTGTGCCCGAAGATCCCTTAGAAAGAGTGTTAATAGGTCATAAGAGAGATGAAAACACTGAGGCTCAAGAGATAGAAACATGTCTAAATCTGGCACTTGTGGAACCTCACAAGCGGAAAGTGGAACCATTAGAGTGAGAGTTAAGGCCACCACCCAAACCCTCCATTGAGGAACCCCCAAACCTGGAACTGAAAACACTGCCGTCTCACCTCAGGTATGCATTTTTGGGTACTAATGAAACTTTGCCTGTTATACTTTCTGCAGAGTTGTCTGAAATTCAGGTTGGAGCAGCATTAAGGATTCTAAAGCGAAGAAAGAAAGCTATTGGATAGCAGATGGCTGACATTCATGGGATTAGTCCAGAGTTATGTATGCATAGAATCTATATGGAAGAGGATCACAAACCAAGTGCACAACATCAACGTCGACTAAATCCTTTGATGAAAGAAGTGGTGAGAAAAGAGGTAATAAAGTGGCTAGATGCTGGAATTGTGTACCCAATCTCTGATAGTAAGTGGGTAAGTCCGGTACAATGTGTTCCCAAAAAGGGAGGTATGACAGTGGTAAGGAACGAAAAGAATGAGTTGATTCCTACTAGAATAGTCACCGGGTGGAGAATTTGTATGGATTACCGAAAACTAAATGATGCTACCCAAAAGATCACTACCCCGTTCCCTTCATTGATCATATGCTGGACCGGCTAGCACGACAGGAATATTATTGTTTCTTAGATGGATATTCCAGTTATAACCAGATCTTGATTGCACCCGAGGATCAGGAAAAGACCATGTTCACTTGTCCTTATGATACTTATGCTTTCAAATGCATGCCATTCAGACTTTGCAATGCACCGGCGACTTTTCAAAGGTATATGATGGCCAATTTTCATGATATGGTGGAAGACTTTGTAGAGGTGTTCATGGATGATTTCTCCATCTTCGGGAAGTCTTTTGAGGTATGTCTCCGAAATCTTGATAAAGTACTTGCTAGATGTGAGGACACTAACTTAGTTCTAAACTGGGAAAAGTGTCCTTTTTTGGTAAGAGAGGGGATAGTTGTCACGCCCCGAGCTACCCACAAGATGCGGACACGGGACCTAGGACCATAAGTGATCCCAAACTAACCCTGCTGGCATGATCATGAGCATACTAAAGATAATAAACTGATGCGGAAGCTAAATCATAAATAAATCTGTAAAGATGGGGAATACCCATATACTATAACTGAATATATCAAATCTGAGAGTTTAATACAAAAGAAATAACAAACTCAAAATACTAAGCTGAATCTAACTATGTCTAAAATAAGCCTCTAAACTGACTAAAAATGTTGGGACATGCCCCAGCTAGATCTAGCAAAACTGAAACTAAATGACTGAAAGCGATAAAGATAAACATGTCACTCGTCCTCGAAGAATGAGGACTCACCACTGATGCTGCTGAATTGGAGATCGGGAACCGATCTAAGCGTGATCTGGATGCTGAGAACCTAAACCTACATCACGAGAAGATGTAGCGCACGTATGCGTCAGTACTTGAGAGGTACTGAGCATGCAAGATAGAGTAAAGCTGAAATAACATATAATTGAACAAAGCAATAAAGCAATGAAATAATCTGGACATGATATAGATACTGAAAATACTGTAAACTGAGCTAACTGATGCAATGACCAAATTTATAACATGCTGAGACTGAATACTGACTGTACTGAGTTATGGTTAATGCAATAGAGTCTAACTGAACTGTGGGAGCTACTAATAACCGACATAAAACCACATGAGCTAAATGTGGAATCCGATGTATACGCCCCATCGAGAGGACCCAATATACCCTGCCAGAGGTATAGAGGCATGCTGGCGTGATCACTAAAACTGATATTGTCCACAGAGGGGACTTACACCTACGTGGCTAGTAGTTCTGGACTATATGGGTACGCTGAACCCTAGTCCAACTCGGTATTATGCTACTCCGAATGAATTAAGTGGTTAACTGGTTATGACTGAAGTTCTGTAAAGTACTGGATAGCTCAAAATTGAACATGCAAACTGAGAATGCAACAATTTATCTGATAATGATGCATTAATAACTGAGGCATGTATAACTGAATAACGGAGATATCTGACCTAGCATGTGTAATTCAAGAACTAAAGAAATACATAGCTACGGTTCTGAAATTCATGAGAGAAACGATGTAATAACATGATAATCTGATTCGGAACATCTAAATAACTAATTCATGATGATCTGTTGAAAATCTAGAAACCCTAGGTTTGTTCATAATCATGGAATCAAGAATCTGACTGAAAACTAGGGACCTAATGGGCGAAAGGAACCCACTAGTGAAATCCCACATACTTGGTGATGAATTCCACGGAGAAATCTTTTGATTTTGGGGCTGGAACTGAAGGAACCTTGCTGCATTCTTGAACTAGGGTTCTTGACCTTTTTTCTCCTCTCTTGCTTCTAATTTTCTAAGTTTGATTAATGATTTTGACTAAGGTAAGTTCTAGTTATGTTTCTAGGCTTAAACTAACTAAAACCTCATGATTTAGGGTCTAAACGACGTACCTTAGG